>BLKR01005134.1:0-88249 GCA_011170035.1 Teleogryllus occipitalis | reverse complement strand
TCCTGATAATGTGCAGGTGGCCCGTCGCATGACGCAAGCAGAGACTGCGGTCCTAAAGGAAACGCTAGCAGTTGGTTAAAATAATTATTAGTAAGCACATAGAATCTCTCTTTAACTTCTTTAGTAGTCCTAGTACTGACACAAACGTCGTACCCAGAGGAGGGGGGGTAACAGGGTACTTAAAAAATCTAAAAAGGGTGCTCTTATTTTGAATTTCCTGTGCCCAATGTGCAATAGTTAATTATTAAAATAATATAATTAAAATACGATAATAAAATAAATTAAATTAAATACGATAATAAAATAAATTAAATTAAATACGATAATAAAATAAATAAAATAATATAATTAATAACAAAATTTCATTGTCCGTTACGTAAATTAATAGTTTTCATTAGTCCAATCCTGCCCCCAGAAAGTCTGCTTACTCTGTTGATATAGTGCAGAGGTGTCCAACTTAAAGACCTCAAGGGCCACAACTAAAACCTTTAATATGGTTGCGGGCCATATTTTCATAACTCGAGTGATCCCCACGTACTCGAGCGTCCCCCGTATTGTTAATCTTGGCAGCTTGCTCTGCAGCTCTGAAAAGGGCGAGGGACGGTGCGAATGGAACCATGCTTCATATCAGGGCACACCATTCTCAACGCAGTGAAACACATTGGAATGATTTTGAATTTCTGAATTTACTAGAAAAATCCTTAAATTTAAACTCCACGTAGTTTTGCATTGAAGGGGTGTTAACACCGATAGGGCGCGTGCACTAGGCACGCGATGTCCTCGCCCGACTTGGATGCAAAGGACTTTCACGCTGGACTAATAACCTTTTGCGGGCCACGATAAATGGCACCGCGGGCCGCCAGTTGGACAGCGTTGATATAGAGCGTATTACGTCGTCTTGGTCTTCGAAATTGTTCAGCAATGATGTTGCTGATGCAGAAACGATGTTGTTCAGCAATTCTGATTGCTCTAATTTTATACATTTAGAAACAAAACAGATGTTTTGAATGTGTGATCCAGGTCGTTTACTTTATACTCTTGTTGACAAAAATATGTTATGGCTGATGTATTTCAGCTATTCATATTCAAATCTAATCTTTCTTCTCTAACATATTTGATAAGCGTTCCATGTACTTTTGTTAAGAAGCTGATAAGTCTGATAATTTTCTTTTACAATAGTTTTAATCTGTTGGTTACTTAACATCAGATGTAATTTTATATTCATGCGTCGAACAGAATAACATGTTTATTCAGCATATCGTTTGAAACGATTGAAAAAAAAATCTAAAAATTGTTTTTATTATTCAAAATCGATAAACTGTAACGAAGTTTGGTCTCATAAGGAACTCTTCAATAGGTTCAGGTCGAATTCTGTCGATTTTTTTTCTATTGGAAGATATCCCTCTATATATGCTGCGTAAAAAAAATTGGTCAGTAATGACTGCTGTGTATTAGCTAACATCGTGGACAACCTTTGCTGCAGCGAGCAGTGTGGCCGCGAACCACTCAGGTTTGTGCTGTTATTGCTCCCTAGGCTCTCTACTTACCGGTTAAGTCTGACAATTTTCTGGGTGGAAAACTATTTCATTTTAGGGAACATCGTAACCTGGTATAACTAAATGTGTGTATTTATGTTGTTTATTCATCTCATAGTTACTGGGGATTCGTCGTAGTTATTATGACAATTGGTAATTTTATGCAAAGTCATTAGCCGTGTTTCGCTACCCTGAATTGAAACTCGACCCCATAGGAGCGCTTGTTCTCTCGGCGGTTTCTCTCACTGTAGGCAGTGCTGTACAAACCCCGCGCGAACGATGTTTTGTGCCGTGAAAAGTGTGGAACCTTCTTATTTTTTCAGTAACTTCCAATATGACACGGCAGCTGATTTTTTTCACAGCATATAGGAATAGTGAATATTTATCTGTAAAAAAAAATATGAGGACAGATTTCAACCTGAAACTGTTTCAAGGTCCCTTGTTAGAGATATTTCATTCTTGCTAGCATAGATTTCGAATACATTGTACTTCGAATTCGGTGCCACGTCGTTGGGGAAGAAAAGGGGAACGTGTTGAATGCAAAATCTAAGGTGACGGCCGGGGGGGGGGCAGACTCCGCCCTCCTTGTGGCTGTGTTTCAGAGGCTTCCATTACCCTCCGAAGCCTTTTAGATGTCGCGGTGAAAGGCATTAGATGGAATCCCTTCAACGTTCTGTTTTGAAAAGTTCTGACAGCTAAAAAGCAGCCGAAGACAGGTTGATTTCAGAATTCAAACTGCCGAGGTCGCCACGCAGTTTGACAGAATTTATGCGCTGAGAAGTAAACATATCATATCCAGAATCTTCTGCTCTTTTTCTTTGGAATATCCTTTTTCCATCTTCCTTTGGAATATATTGGAAAGAGGTCTTTGGATCCTCCAATGGATTAGCCGTGAGATATGAGTCAGCTGGGTCTCGTTTATTTTGTCAGAGCGTTCGCAATGCACTAATATATGGAACTCAAACCATTCCCAATTTTCTATCAATATTAATGGAGTTCTCCCTATTGCTCTGATTCGTGAGTGTGACATATTGAACTGGGGAAGAATGTTCCAGGTAGAATGTGATGACATTTTGATTTTATCGTCTCATTCGTTACATATTTGAAACGAAAGAAATGAAATAAACATTAAAACGTGATAAACGTGTATATATTACGAATTCACCGGTATGACCCGCATTATCGGTTCATCCATTTCGAGCAATTGAAAATTCACTTCATTTTCTTTCCGTGACTATCACACCTTGGTCGCCTCTTTTCTACATTTTGATGATCATGATGAGGTTGATGGATTGATTGATTTTATCGTGTTTCCGGGCGCGTCAACTGCTTCGGTCATTAGTCCCGGTAGTGTAGTGCATGTTTTTTCTCAGGAGATGGCGATGATATTCCCCTGCTGGATGGCGAGATCCGGCCCCGACCTACCGTCGGCTAGTGGGGTTTCCCCCTAACCACCAGCGGGGCACCGCCCCAGCCGGGACAAGCTCTTAGCTCCCGACCGGTCTCCCGGAATATGTGGCAGTGTAGTGCATGTTAGTGTAAGTGTGTGTAAGGGGAGAGGATAGGACAAGGAAGAGAAAGGACAGATCGCGCGCGGTCCGTGGCCCGTTTGTTAGGGCAGTGCTCCGGTATTCGCTTGGAGTTGATCTGAGAAACCACGGGAAACTACCGATCAGAGCAGCCGGCCGCTAGAATTCTCCTCTAGACAGCGACTGAATTCGACCTAGCTGAAAAGCTAGTGTCGAAAATCCTGCCGCCGTCAGGACTCGAACCTAGAACCTCCCGCTGTTAGAAGCGCTGCAGTGACATCAGTTGATGCACTGAGCTACCGCTACCGGTTGGTTGATGGAGTAAACTTTGAATATAGTGTTACTCTCGCGTACCAGTATCAACCATTGCCTCTGACACCGCCGCATTGAGTGTGTTGGCGGTGGCTGGCGATGCGAGCGGGAGACGCCGGGGCTTGGGCGCATCGGGCCGGAAGCAGCGGAGTTCCGTTTCAGCGTGTGTTGTGTGCGGCTGCAGCGGGTGGCTCTGTCGATGCCCGCGGCGCAGCGCGACCGGAGACAGCGGCGGCGGGAGGCAGGAAGCGCGAGGACGAGCTTTGACTTAAAAGCCCCCAGACCCGTGTGGGTCCTATTGTCGCCGGAGTCTTCTTCGTTGCCGTGTCGTGTCTTCGGCGCCGCCGCCAGAAAGGCTACTATTGCCGCAGCTGCTGCCACTGCTGCCTTCAATGCCGCTAACACCGCCGTTGCCGCCCATCACTATCACCACCACCACCAACCCAACATCACTGTCAAAGACTCCGCCGCCAACACAACTACCACCACCGCCGCTAAAAATATCTCCACCACCACCGTCGCTAAAAATATCACCTCTACCACCGCCACTAAAACCATTCCTACCACCACCACCACCACCACCACTAATAGGATTTCCACCACCACCACCACCACCAGCACTAATACCATTTCCACCACCAACACCACCACTAATACCATTTCCACCACCACCATTAATACCATTTCCACCACTACCACCATTACCACTATCACAACCACTGCAACAACTACCATTACAACTACTACCATTATCACTACTACTACCACCACCGCCGCCGCCGCCAACGTATCCGCCGCCATCACCACCGCCGTCACCATTGTCGCTGCTGTCGCCACCACCACCACCACCACTAACCCCCCCTCCCGGCGCAGCAGCCAACATCTACTCTACCAAAGCCGCGCTCCGCCTCCACCGTCTTCGCCATGGTTGGTGACGCCGCTTCGTTGCGTCTTGTTGCCACAACACGTTGGTACAGCTAGTTTTCCCATTCCACCAGGCCTTTTTTAGGCTTCCATCGCCACGCCTTCCCCTGACACCGTTGCCTCGTCCAGAGCTGAACTTTCCACCACACCCACTCTCCATCATCGTCAGCCACCTCAGGCGCCATCACTTCCTCCACCGCAGCCACCTTCGTTGCCGCGGCGCGGCCCGGCGCGGCGTCCTCACCCATTGTGCATTCAAGCCGGTCGGCCTTGTTTGCCATGCTGAGCACATCTCCCGGCCTCTGAAGCGGTCGTCACATTCTTCGTTCTACCGCGCGCTATTATAGCGACCTTAGAGCGACCGGCCCCCCGGCGCACCGCGCCGCGCCGCACCCTCTCTGAGCCTCCGCTCAGATTTGCAAGCTAAACGAGTCCACGCCACGGAGCGGAGAGGTGGCGCCGTTGGGATCGGGTTGTATTTTGGATCGGTGAAAATTGTGCTTTGAAGGCACGTACACCTCTCATGTTTTTTACATGACGTTCTTTTTTCAGATCGTTGATCGATACAGTTACTCGTCATTGTTTCTATCGGTGTAAGCTGTGTCAGGGAACAGAGGCAGATTTGTAGATTCTGGGTCGTAAGTAATGGTTGGGGTTTGTGGATTCCCATTTACAACTTGTGATGCGGATGTTGTGATTGATCCTCCAGTGTTTGGCGATTCCGGGTCCGATAATTGCGTTTTGCAGTTTGCGATTCATGAGTTGCAGGTTGCGAACCGTTGCTTTGCTGGTTGCGTTGGCGAGATCGCATTGCGCGCTTGCTATTGTTGGTCGGCGGTATGGAAGTGGACATTTAACGACGTGGAAATTCAAATCTAAAAAACGGCGTATAATCTTTGCGATTTGTTATTCATATTAAGGAAATATCGGATCGGTTTAAATGTTGCCGGTTATTCAGTGTTTGCGAACGTTATTGCTGCCGGAATCTAGCGGCACTGGAACATTTATTTGTTTACGTGTTAGAGTCGCAGCGTTGCACGTCGCACACGGAACAAAGCAGTGCCTCGCAACTTACACGCTTCGGCGTTCAGCGCTCATGACCGGCTTGGGAAAAGCACCCCGCTGTGCCCCGTCCCCCCATACTGCACTGGTGCACAACCGCAGGGCTTTAGAGAATTACTAGAATTCAAGTTTAAAATGTAATATGTCGATATTACAATCTTTTGGTGCGTAAAAACCGACATGCCATGAATGTGATAGGTACACATGTACCTATTACATACCTATCAAAGCACGATATATCGATCCTTTTTTTTCGAGGTTACGAAAAGAAATAAATGTTAATTGGGGTCTTAGAAGTCGTACGCCGAAGTCTTGGAATTGAAAACCGATAAACGAGACCGTGAGTGAATAATTAATGATTTAATTGTAATGAAATTCTATTCTTAAAATAGATTTCACTGACTAATCACACATTAATAACGGGCCACTTTGTCGATAAATGATTTTTTTTTCTTTCGATTTTTCAGAATATTGATGACGAATATTTAACTAAAACATCGCTCTCCCTAAACATGTCAACGACGTGCCATTCGAAATCTAGGAATTGAGTGTGACGCTGCTTGTGTCGTGTGCAATTGCAGTTTCCAGGGTCGCTCCAAATGCGGCTCGATGACGCGCAAACGACGCGTGCGGTCCGAGGGGTGGGGTGGCTAGTGGAATGGGAGAGAGTGCAGGTGCCTTCTGAGATGGGCGGAGCCAATTGTAAAAACAAGCGAAGGCGGAGTTGAGAGCGCCGTGGGCGACCGTTCGTTGTTTGCGAGTGTGAAGCATCTTTTCGTTAAAACAGAGGGGTATTTGCGGCCTCGGAAACTTGTGTACTCTCTTCTCAGGGAGACTTAACTCAAGCGTTTTCGCGGAGGTAGAGGGCTCGTGGCTGCTGCGGTAGTTTGCGAGTGCCAGCCTTATGAGTTAAATCTGTTCGCTTAGTGCGGCCTTAAGTAGCAATTTTGTAGTCTTGAATTTTATTGGGCTCGGGACAAGGAAAAAGAGGTCAGGGTGAACGGGGAGATAGGTCAGTCGGTTACGAAAGATGAACAGAATAATGCGCTGAATTGGAGCTGTGATTCGAACGCGTAGCTAGCGGTC
This sequence comes from Teleogryllus occipitalis, assembly GCA_011170035.1. NCBI lineage: Eukaryota > Metazoa > Arthropoda > Insecta > Orthoptera > Gryllidae > Teleogryllus > Teleogryllus occipitalis. The sequence continues at coordinate 81,801 of BLKR01005134.1, read as the reverse complement.
TCGACGTGTATAAGACGGCGGTTGTTCGTAATCATTTTCATACACCTGGTAATAAGCATTGTTTATTTCTTTTTTGTTATGGTGTGACTTCCAAAACATCAACTATGCTTCTCTCTGAACTCTCGATTTGTAATTTGCTTAGCATTCCGCTTTCTAAGTCAGATTAAGTAGAATCTCATTAAAGGGTCGTCCCATTGTCTCAAATCTCGCGTCCACTCTTGTAGTGATTTTTAATTTTAAATCGTGAACCTCATTTAATTAAATTATTTAATACGAATAGTTTTATCTGCTACAGATTCGATATCTCGAGTTTCCACTGAGATAAGTAAACAATTGCAGGAACGCGGTTCTTTACATGATATGTAGTTCCCGTAACTACTCGTGATTACCATTGATCAAGAATCAACCCCTTTTTGGGGGATGCTTGGCTTTTTTCTTCGTGCTCTAAATGAACACTTTGGAGAGAAAATTCTGCAACCGATATATTACGTTATTGAAATACTGAAATGGAAATACGAAATTTTCATCAGGAAATTTTCAAAGTAGAATTGAATATCTTTTGTATCAAACATCCCCATCCATAGTACCAAACCATGGGCTGATCACCTGTCCTCATATGGCCTACCTCACTGATCCACAGCATCTCCGACAATCGTTGTAGATTCGGAACACAGCGTACACGCTGTGAGTCCCCAAAGGCACTTTGGGGATATGGTGGGATGGCCAATAAGAAGAAATAGAAGAATTGCTTGGAAAGAATGTGCTACTTGTAACAGTTTGTTTGACCAAGGATCCCTCACCGAGTGGAACGCTGTTCGTTGTTGCGGAGTTGGCGTGTTCATCCTCGTGGCAAGTGAACTGGACGCTGGTCGTTTGCGTCGCGAAGTGCATCGGTGGACGGAAGTCTGCCATTACTTAATTCGCCTTGTTCAGCTGCCATTTTCCCTCTTTCGTCACGCCGCCCTCCAGCGGTTCGTCCCCTGCGAAATTAACATACTCAACATCTCTCCTCCCCTCCGTCTTATTAGTCATTTTGACCTTTGGTGGTCAGTTTGTCTGCTTCGGTTTTTCTCTTTGTGTTAATTCGTACTTGCTTCTTTCATAACGTTAGGTACGACAGTGGACTGTTCGCGTCTGTGAATGAAGATTTGTGAGTGAACAAAGAGTTTGTTCTTTTTCGTCGTGCTTTTGCTACATTCTTGAGGAATAAGTGCGTCGAAAAGAACATCCTTGCCAAAGAAAGAATCTAGTTTGCTCGGTGATAAAATAATTCGTGGTTTGACTAGCAGTGTCAAGAGAGAGTTTAAAAATGCAGTCGTGTTACTAATTGGTAAATACTTGTTGATGACAAATCATGCGTCAGTGCACTGAAATGAAGGATGTGTTCTAAGCCGTACTTTGTCAAGTGATAAAAAACGAATTTTATTAATTATTAAATGATATCTTGGGTTTATTCAAGAAATTTTATGGAGTTGCCAGTACAAATAATAATTCCTAAAACGAATTTGCTGGTGAAAGCTGCCCCTACAGGAGCGTTTCGTAAGTCTGGTTCGCGAGCCGCGCTCACTTACGTGTGGCCACCTTCATGGCGGTTATTTTTTGGACTGCTTCGGCACCGCTGCAGAAGAAAAAGAACTCCTGCGTTCCTTGTTATGGACATTATTTCCACGCGAGTTGGTATGTTAAAGAAACGATTGAAAATGAGAGAAATTATGGAATTGCATAACTTGTATTGTCCAGGAAGTTTCACCAAGAATCAAACTCCGCAGCTATGTGAAAATATACTTTGCTCATGAGTCGGGCTACTCAAATTTTCAGTTGTATTGTCTTTTAAAAGTTCAGGAGAGAAAAAGTCAAAAGTTTTCTTCGAAATCGAAAATGACAGTAGCGAGAGTAACGTATACGGTCTTTTTTCTAGAATAAAGACTTTCTAGTGAATCGTTCGTGCATATCCGATATCCTCATTGTGAATTACTCTATGCGCTATCATTTCTTTTTCCCCCTCTATCGTATCTCTTGCGAGTTATGACATGCTGACCACAATGTGCAGAGAACTTGATGTACTGCCCAATCTTTCCAAAGCAATTAATTACTCTATGAAGTGGCGAATGAAATTATGAAGTACTTCGCGTAAAACAGCTGATGATTTACTTTGCCTGCCTACCAGAGCTCATCACAAAAAACACACACACACATGAAAACATCCGTGCCTTACACGGGAATCGAATCCACAACCCTACCGGAAAGCTTTTAACGTCACAACCGCCGTCTGCGCTATTTAGGTCGGTACTTCAGCACCACTTCAAGGATCATATATGTCCTTTATAATAACGAATGGCTGTACTTTCAGTCTTGTGACCTGTATGAGCACAGGAAGCCTGCAAATGCACGTGATCGAAAATGATGTTCAATAGTTTTAGCGGATTTGTTGCGTGCGTAAGCCCCGCAACTTAATATAGGAGCTGCTTCGAAACCAGAGTGGTTTACATTGCAGCCGCGGCGAGGAAATTGCGCTGTCAAACGGGAGCGGGCGAATGGAATTGCCGATTTACGCGCGGTATTATACTATCGCGCGACGCGACGGTGACGGTGACTGTGGCGGTGGCGGCAGGCGGGGTTGGTGGAGGCGAGGGCAGCATGGAGGAGCCGACAGAGGTGTGGTGGATATGGCGATGGCGGTGGTTGATGACATGATAGTGGCGATGGAAGTGGTGGCGGGGCAGCAGGGACGGGTGGTGCGGTGGTGATGGTGATGGTGGTAGAAATGGGGGAGGGGCAGCAGGGACGGGGTGGTGCCTGAAGTGTAGGGACGGAGATGTGCGGTGGTGATGGCGATGGTGGTACAAATGGCGGAGGGGCAGCAGGGACGGTGAGGTGCGGTGATGATGATGATGATGATGATGGTGTCAGAAATGGCGGCGGGGCAGCAGGGACGGAGTGGCGCGGTGGTGATTGTGATGGTGGTACAAATGGCGAAGGGGCAGCAGGGACGGGTTGGCGCCTGAAGTGTAGTGACGGTGATGTGCGGTGGTGATGGCGCTGGCGGCAGAAATGGTGGCGGAGGAGCAGGAACGGGGTGGCGCCTAACGTGTGGTGACGGTGACGTGCGATGGAGATGGCGATGGCGGCAGAAGTGGCGGCGGGGCAACACGGTGCCAGAGGTGTGGTGACGATGGAGGCGATGGCGGTGGTCATGGCAGGGCCAGGGGTGGTCGCGGACGCGGGGCGAGGGCGGGGGCGGCGGCCTCCACGCTCGGCGCATTCAGGCTGCGCCATCATCTGTCGTTTTTAATTACACGTGCTGTAAAAGCAACACATTTGCTCCTGTGTTTATGGCAACGGCTATTTTGTGGTATTGTGACATCGAGAAATCGCGCATTACGATCGCATGAAAGAAGGGGCGTGCCATGTACGAGTAATAAACTCGTAGGGTGTAATGCGAAATGAAATGTTTTAAACGAGACGAGTTGTAAGAAAATATCCTGGCGGTTTTGTTTTCTGTCGTTTTAAGTGGTAATGAAACACATCAATTAAGAGAAATTATTTTAAAATTGTCTTGTTTTTTTTTACCTGGGGGTATATGAAAAATGTTGACAAGACTTGAATAAAATTGATAAAATGGTGACTTGATAAAATGGTGAATCTTGTTTTGTTTCATCTTTTGTTGATTCACAAATTGCTTCGTGTGTATTTTATTCCTTTAACAGAATATGAAATGTATTTTTTCTCCGATAAACTTGTTTCTATGGCGTCCTATCTCGTATAAAACTAATAGAAATGCAGTGTGTTAGATGATATTCCATAGAAAGTCATGCATGTGATTTTTCTTTTCTGATGTATAAAGAATCTTTTAGAATATTTCATCACAGCACATATCAGTCCATAAGTAATCTTATGAGACTGCACATTTGAATTGAAAGACACAGAATGTGTAAATTGAAGTTGTTAACCTAAATTTCTTAATAAATAAGTTTGAAATTCAGTTTTTAAAATTGCCTTGATTTTCTGAAACATCACGTGAGAAATTATCTTGGATGCGTATACGTGATATTCGTCGTGCAAAATGTATTTGCAGCTTCTTTGGAATATTTCATCTAACCAATCCGTTATAAAAGGTAATGTAAGATTGAAAGTGTGCTTATTTCGTACAAAATATATAGTTAATTACCAAAAAGTTCTCGAGAAAAATTCATAAAGAATATTATGCAGTTTATATTTATTTGCAAATGACTTAAACGCGAGAACCTTCCCGTAACTTAACCAGCAGTAAATAAATTAATACTTGTAATTAGGGGCGGATTGTGATGACCTTAAATATCACCAAAAATGATCACTAAAATGCTCTTAAAATGTTTTTAAAATGCCCGAAAACCCAAAGAAAAATGTCGTAAAAAGTTTGTTCAAAACCAGTTCGGATGAACAACTCACGGTGTAGGATACGTTACTGATGTGATAGCGGCTTCTTCTAATCGTTCAAGTGAACTCAGCTTTCAAACTTTTGGTTTGGACTGCTCTTTACTAGAATACCTCTGTCTTTAGAAATCGGCTAGACCGCTAATGCCGCTGACAGGTGTCACAGGAACCTTAGATTACGTACTCACAATGGCTGACATTATAACTTCTGAGGGAAGAAATCGAATAGGCTACCAGGTATAGGTGCTCAGGAATTCTGTGGAAAAATTTGTTGCATCTCGTAAATATTATTTGAAGCAAGAACCATTAAAATGATATTCAAATCGATGAAATCAGCGAAAATGAATTAAAAATTATGGAAAAAAGTAAAAACTGACTTATTAGTCCAAATCGACGAAGAATGCAAAAAATAGCGTATGAAAATGGGTTATTTCCTTTTGTCATAACATAAAATGAATTTGTATACTAATCGGCATTTCCCTAAAGTGAAAAGAAAAAAAATGACATATCATAAAAATCCGACCCCTACTTATAATTATTAATATTAAGATTTAATACTTAGTTATTTACGTAAAAATAACGGTATATTATAAAATACTTGTAAATAAATTACTATTCGTATAGAGTATTGTTAACTGCAGACAAAATAAATTTTTAAAAGTACAAATCAGTGTTCCTGCACATCCTCGATATAATCCTTGAATTTACAAAATAAACAGAATTTGGTTACGTTATTGCATAAGAGGGTCATGTCAAACTGACAGGAGGTAGGCTGATGGAGCTAATTGCAGTGAGAAGTTGTGCGCCGTATCTGGTCCTTCCCGCCGCCGCCGCCGCCGCCAACCCCGCCCCGCCCCTCTCCCCGCCCACAACCCCAACCCGTCCCTCTTCGCACCATACCACCCCGCCCTGCTCCGCCTGGTCCCGACCCGTTCCGCACGGCCCAACCCCACCCGGCCCCACCCCGCCCGGCCCCGCCCGACCCGGCCCCGCCCGACCCGGCCCCGCCCGATCCGGATCCACCCGGCCCCTCCCGTCCCGGACCCGGCTCGGCCCGGCCCCGCCCGTCCCCGCCCGTCCCCTCCCCTCCCCGCCGCGCCCCGCCTCGCCCCAACCCGCCTTGCCCCGCCCCGTCCGGTCCCACCTTCCCCGCCCGGCCTCTCTCCGCCGTGCCTCCTCGTTCCAGTCACCCTCTCAACGGCCATCCTGGATTCATCATTCGCTTGCTCGCTCTTCCCAGCCCTGCAGCCGTCTCTCCGTCCTCCTGACCCTCGTCCGTCGTCGTCGCTGCGTGGGGCGGCGGGGCGGGGCGGGGACCTTCTTTCCGCCCGCAGTGCGCTTCGCCGCGCTTCACGAGCGGCTTCGCTACGTTGGGGGGGGGGAGGAGGAGGAGGACTTTTATGATCTCTTTGTTTGCAAGTATGGCAGAATCAGATTAAATATCGCGTTTTCCAAGAGTTGGATTTTCAAAAGTTCCTGGATTTTGACTCATCCATCCCTTCAGTGCCCTGCTTATTCTTTATAGAATAGATGAATGATAGATGTTGAATTCATATCTGATTTTTTTTTAAATTTCTGTTTGGTGTAATTTGTGATTTAGTAAAATGCCCTGTAATGTCAAGTTTTATCATTCTTAGCGTACACACATTAAATAGTAAAAGCAGTCGTTCCTGAATCGTTCCTACCCGTTTAAAATTAAAATATTTGTTTCTGCTCAGATTACTTAAAAGAAGCTACGTGACTGTATAGTTGACACAATTTATTATTCATCAATCGTGTATCACATCGGGCGTCGCGCTTCATTGACAGTGTTGTTGAAAAAAGAAGCAATGACTGATTAAGAATCTAGCTAATAATTGATAATTTAATGCGTATTTTTTTTAGATGGATATTTTTAATTTCAAAAACGGTTTGTGGGTTTGAATATCAGATACGTTCGTGTAGAGACACCCGAATGTAAAGAAGAGGGGGTGGACTGGAAATTTCACCTCCCGAATGAAAATAAAATCCAATGAATCACTGGCCTACGTTTGTTGGTCTACGTTAACGTTGTAATATTGTTTAAACAATGTGTATTATAATGAACATTACATTAATTCACACAAAGCGTGACAAAATCCTTGATAAAATTTTTGTAAATTTATGGAACATCTTGACTATTTTCGGAATCTGGTGCTGTCAATAATCATTATTGTTGCTGTGCTGATTCTTTTCTTGTGCGTGTCTTTTTGAGAATTACTAAATAAAATAACTGATCCGATACTATTGGGAAAATATCTGGAATTGAAATATGTAAAATAGCCACCCATGCATTTGTGAATTTTGCTTCGCTTTTAGTTCCGTATATTCATAGTGTCCCTGGCCTTTGCGCAGGGGTGGATCAATAATAATAATAATAATAATAATAATAATAATAATAATAATAATAATAATAATATTTATTCCCATTTTGTTTTACAGAGATAATGTAGATTGTAGTTTCTTGGAATTACTAACCATCGATAACCAGTTGTGATGGTTAGCCATACTAGGTTTATTATTTATTCTCTGTCTACTTCTACGTAGTTTTTTTGTGTGTGTCGTGTTTTTTAATCATATTCTTTTTTTAAATTTACAATCCAAGTTTTTGTGAACGTACCAAAATAAAAAATCTAGCCTTAAATCATAAAATAAGTGAAAATGTACAGAGATGCAATAGGTATATTTCCGTAGACAAAAATATAACTCCATTAATAAATGCGTACTTAATTTACACAGCAAAGCCTTTTAATGCAATATTTCAGTTAACTTGTATTACAAGCGATTAAAAGGCAAACGCATTTTTTCTCTGCCACCCTCTCTGACAATGCCTGGGGCCGACTGGTGCCGCTGCGGGGAGAGAGCTTTGGCCATCGCGTCCGTTCCGGGTCCACCGCCCGCCATTCGCCAGCTGCGTGTCAGGCCGCGATGCGACGCGACGTGTGGCGTGCCGCAGGGCTGCTTTTTCTTGCGTCGCTGCGAGGGGGCGCGGCCCGGCCCGGCGCGCTTTTGCATGCGTGTGTTTGCGATGCTTTGTGCTTCGATACGATTTATTGAATTCCTAACCGCGGTTTTGTTGCAGTCTGGCATTCTCGGGCATTGGCGCGGTGTGTGGTAGCGGCTGGAAAGCGTCGTTTTGTCAGTGTCCGTGTCCCGTGCGCTTTTTTGAGGAGGAGATATGTGCGTGATGAAAAGCGTTGCGGGGTTCGGAGACCTCCCTACTCGCCGATATCTGAGCCTTTTTCAGATAGTAATTACTCTGCTGTGATAGCCCCGGAAGCCGCAGTAACGTTTTATTTCATGCGTAGTGATTACTATTGCATTGATACATTCGTAGTAATTCATGATTTCATAATTCCAGAGTTCAAGCGAATTTGTTTTTTATTTGTGGGTATTTTTTTCGAACGATGTGCACACATCTAGTTTTAAACAGATGTTTTGGTGTATACAATTTGAAAATGACATTTTTTACTCTATACTTACGTGCACTAGTTTCAAGCTAGATATATAGGTACAAAGGGTCACAGCGTAATTCACCTCCATTCACAAGCAGTTGGAACAGTTGTATTATCTACCTTCCTATTACTCAAATACTGGTCTTTGAACATTTTGTTGCCTGTATTAATTTATGTACCATACAGCTGTCCGGTAGTAAATCATGACCCTCGTGATGCTGTTGTTTCCTGCGTAGCTCTTTGGCTTCATTCGAAGAGGCCTTTTAGTTTCGAATTGCGTGATTCTTTCGTTTGAGTCACGCGAAGTGAAAAACGAGGCCATTGCCCTGTGACTTATATATAACGGTTTTTTAGTTTTTTACCAAGTCATTTCATAAATGAATATGATAACACTCGTATTTTGTAATAACACTGTCACGTTCAACAAATTACGAGACGATAAGTCAGTCGTATCTGACAATTTTGATCAGCATTCACCAGCATAGAAGATATTTTTTCTGTGACTGTTACGCCTTCTTATAGTTCTTACCTAGTGAGCTCTTAATAGAAAAGAGCAGAAGTCTATAAATAGTGAAAACTTGGTAATTACTCAAAATGAATCTAACAAAAGGAAATTCGTCTGCTTAAACATGGCATAGAGCCGAGCTTTGAACGTTAGACCGTTTCGTCATATCCAAATTCTCTTTCACCATCTAGTTAGGTTGTTGCCTCTTTCTGACTAATTACTCCAAATCTTTGTAATCGTGCGTATTACTGATAACAAGTGTTAGTGTAGCGCTGCTTTATGTTGCTCCCCCGACCTCTGTTTGGGGCCGTGTTCCTCTCGCCTGAATTACGCGGGCATTTCCAACGCATTGTTTGAAGCCCCGAATGATCCCTCGCTGCGAGATAAATGGGGACGGGAGGCATGTGTCGACGTGGTGCACCGTGCGTCCGTCGGAGCCACCGCCGGAAAGAAATATTTGGACAAGACTTCCTCTGGGCCCGGGGCGTCCTGCATTTTCCCCATTTGCTTCTCCGGGTAGTGGGACCGGGGGAGATGGCTCAGGGCATCAACTGATGTCACTGCAGTACCTCTCACCGGGAAGTCCTAGGTACGAGTCCCGACGGTGGCAGGATTTTCATCACTACCTTGTCAGCTAAGTCGAATTCAGTCACTGTCTGGAGGATTCTAGCGGCCGGTTGCTCTGATCGGCAGTTTTCCGTGGTTTCTCCGATCAACACAGGCGAATGCCGGAGCAGTACCCTAACAAACAGGCCACGGACCATGTGCGAGCTTGCCTTCCTCTTCCTTGTCCTACCCTCACTCCTTACTTACACACAGATTTACATGCACTACACTATTACACATGCCGGAAGATCGGTCGGGGACTTTGAACTTGTCTCGGCTGGTGCGGTTCCCCGCTGGTGGGAGATACTTGGTTGGGGAAAACTCCGCTAACCTACGTTAGGTCGGCTCCGGATTTCGCTATTTAGCGGGGGAAGACCATCGCCGCCTTCCGAGCAAAACACGCACTACACTTACGGGACGAACGACCATAGTTGACGCGCTCGGAATCACAATCAATCAATCAAATCCGGGTAGTGGACATTTGTTCCTGTTGTAGATTATCTTGCCTTTCATCTTGCAGAACTCAACATTTTCATTAAATTTCATAACATCCGTTAGTAACAATATTTTATATCCCATAGATGTCAGTAGGAAATAATGAAAAAACTTGTCCCAATGCTTTGCGTTATTTGTTATTCGGGTTTACAATGTTCCTTCACGTAAATTGTAGATAACATTGAGAACGATAAAACTATGTACACTGGGTATTAATATTTACTGGAGATTTCGTGAAGAGAAAAATTTCATAATAAGGAAGTGAGTGTGTGAGATACGACGCGCGTTAAAGGCTCTTGTTCATTCATGCTTTTGGGTGCATTCCACGAGGAAGGACCATTCAAAATCAACACAGGCAATTGGTAAACGGTGAAGCTTACAAATATTTTAATTACAGATAGAAGATCTGAGAGCATTTAGCTAGAGTTGACGTACAGGACAACCGTCAATACTATTTTAATTTTTTTAAAGCAAAAAAATTACTGAATAAAAATCACTCGATGAAAAATGAACAGTTCATTTTTTACTTTTTCGCTACTGCTAACACAGTATGAAGTATTATAATGCTGCGAGAAAAGGCGGCGAATTTTCGACAGAACAACACTTATTGCCGGTCCCTGGTAACAAAAGTGGATAAATCTTGTCCATATATACCGGCTGTTCATTTAAAACTGATTTTGGAAATATCTCGAAAAGTGCGTCTCGGTTAAATGTGGGTAATGAAAATCATTCGTATCAGTGATGGCAGAATGACAGAAAGGTTTTTAGTGTAGCAGAAATTACAATTTCTGCCGTACTAAAAAAACTCGAATGAACTCGAAAGAACTTCAAGGGAGTGATACGATATCGGACACTATCTGTAAAATGTTTTGTTTTTTTAAATAAAGCATAGTAGTAGTAGTAGTTTTTTAATGCGTCTTCGACATCAGCGTTTCAGGTTTTTTACATCAGAGTTCGGAGATTCGAACCTGGTCGAAGGTATGTATGTATTTTTAAGGGCGAAAAATCCTTCTTATGCCTTTCTTTGGAAGGGAAAAGCCGGTCGCCCCGCAAGCCACAGATTTACGGCATTTAAAATAATCTCTAACTGAATCACATCTCTAAGCAAATATCTAAACCAATATCGTTCGAGTAATACCTGTGTTTCCTTCTACATAGCACGGGAGTGATAGACCTGCTTCCATCACATGGTCACTGGTATACTGCACATATAGAAATTCATACCTGAAAGGGAGATCGTTAGCTTTCCAACGGGTAACGGCTTCAACTGTAAGCTCTCAGATAACTAGAAGGAAGAAATGTAAAGAAAAAATGTGGAGCAGTTTTTGAGAAAATTTTGAAAATGTCTCAGGGCTTCATGTAAAGTGCCCTCAAATTTTAAAGAATGTTTTTCAAAATCTCAAAGCTTCGACTGGAGCCAGGTGGACAAGGAATTTCCCAATTTGGAAAAAAATCTATGCACGGTTTAGCCACTAATGGTGTTCACGGACGGACGGACGTTTTGAAAAAAAACAAAAAAAAAACGAAAACAAAAGAAAAAACAAAAACAACAGTTTTTGGGTATCAGGGCATTCCTAAACGTGTATTTCCGTTCAAATGTCGAAATCGATTTTCCGCAGCATTACATAACTTCCTCTATACTACGTATATTACTCCATATATATGTATGTATACGAGAAAGAAAAAGAGTAACCTCCAACTTTGGTTTCCGAATCGAAGATGAGTTGGAGTTGAAGTGGAAGGGCTCGTTGAGATTTCCTTCGCTCCGGAGGCCTTGTGAAGTTTCCTCCTTTCCTCCCGTTCCACGGTGGACGACGCGGGGCGACGCGGGGCGTGGAGGGCCGCGTGCCAGCGCACGCGTGGCGGCGTCGCGTCGATGCGTCGTGCGGCGTCCCGCCCGGCCGCCAGACGCACGGCGGGGACGGCCGGCGCACCGCGCGGTGCAGGAAACAAAGGCACGCCCAAGGCTGCGTGCATAGCTAATGCGGCCGGCGAGCCTCCACGTATTGGAAACGGTCAAGGCCCTTCCTTGGAACCGGGTCGCTCCCGCGTCTCTGCCTGCGAGCGAGCAAGCCAGCCAGCCAGCCAGCCGGCCCGCGAAGAGGACCGCACGACACGGCACGGCGCGGCCTGCCTGCCTGCCTGCCTGCCTGCCTGCCTGCCTGCCTGGCTTCCTGCTTGCCTGCCTGGCCTTCCTGCCTGCCTGCCTGCCTGCCTGTCTGTCTGTCTGTCTGCCTGCCTGTCTGTCTGCCTGTCTGTCTGCCTGTCTGTCTGCCTGTCTGTCTGCCTGTCTGTCTGCCTGTCTGTCTGCCTGTCTGTCTGCCTGTCTGTCTGCCTGTCTGCCTGTCTGCCTGCCTGCCTGTCTGTCTGCCTGTCTGTCTGCCTGTCTGTCTGCCTGTCTGTCTGCCTGTCTGTCTGCCTGTCTGTCTGCCTGTCTGTCTGCCTGTCTGTCTGCCTGTCTGTCTGCCTGTCTGTCTGCCTGTCTGTCTGCCTGTCTGTCTGCCTGTCTGTCTGCCTGTCTGTCTGCCTGTCTGTCTGCCTGTCTGTCTGCCTGCTGTCTGTCTGCCTGTCTGTCTGCCTGTCTGTCTGCCTGCCTGTCTGCCTGTCTGTCTGCCTGTCTGTCTGCCTGTCTGTCTGCCTGTCTGTCTGCCTGTCTGTCTGCTGCTGTCTGTCTCTGTCCTGTCTGTCTGCCTGTCTGTCTGTCTGCCTGTCTGTCTGCCTGTCTGTCTGTCTGCTGTCTGTCTGTCTCTGTCTGTCTGTCTGTCTGTCTGTCTCTGCGTCTGTCTGTCTGTCTGTCTGTCTGTCTCTGTCTGTCTGTCTGCTCTGTCTGTCTGTTCTCGTCTGCTCTGTCTGTCTGCCTGTCTGCCTGCCTGTCTGTCTGCCTGCCTGTCTGTCTGCCTGCCTGCCTGTCTGCCTGCCTGTCTGTCTCTCTCTGTCTGTCTGTCTGTCTGTTGGAGGGGGCATGTCGATATAAATGACCATTTTTAGGATGCAAATTTTGCCGAAGAATGACACGATCAACCAGTGTGTTACCATTGTACATTATGAAACGATGATGTAATGATGGGTATTAATACACGAGTGTGATACTACGATACGAGCGAGCAACGAGCGAGTATCGTAAACTTCACACGAGTGTCATCATCATCGTCCCTTCAGGGTTTAGGAGAGACTTGTTCCGTCTTCAGCATGCCATCTAATAGTAATTACATCGAGTTTCATACGGTACTTTTTCTAAGACAAGTTAAACTTTTATATTGAATCGTTTCGTGGCAGTTGACTTGCAGGATTCAGCCCAGGCCTCGTAGCGGACAGCTACCCTACCTGCCGCAGGTGGCTTTGGTTTACCACTCCGACTGCGAGAGAGTACAAAATTTGCGGCAATAATTCCGTGGTCACCATTTTCGCTTTTTCTAATATTTCTCGAGGTGCCAACTCATCCTCTGATTCACTAGACATTTCAAACTAAAGATGTGGCCGGTTTTTAAGGACAAACACTGCTTACCTGACGTTGCCCAGGTATTCATTTATCACAGTTACCTAATAAGGTGTACAGGATGCATTCCCCGACCTGTCCCACCCACCCGTCTCAGCGCGTCTGACATTACTCCCTGCAACAATGCCGTCTAGATGCCCAACGAGTAGCATATTTTCCAGAAAAAAAATGTGTGTTGTAACTTCCTTTGTAACATATTGGGTGGTCGTGCAAAATTTGAGAACGGTCCCTCCAATGTTTCAAAAGTTTTTGTGGACCAACCACCTACATACACACACATCACTTTTTATGGATGATGATTAACGTGCATTGAATACATAACCGTGAATTCGTGAATTTGGATTGGCCGCCCAATAATTTGTGTTCGGGGTCCGCTGTGGCTCGAGTGCCGTCCTGTGCCGACGCGCGGCGGCCGTCGAGGCATGCCGTGCCGGAGGATGCGCTGGGGGTGGGGGCGGGGGAGGGGGAGGGGGAGGGGCGAGGCTTCGTCGACTCGCTCTGAATCAATACAGAGGCTTCATCGAGCCACCCAGTCCCTGGTTTGCGCATAATCTCTTTCATTGAGATTAATGTCCCGCGCGCAGATCCATATATCGCAATTATAACCCTTTTTTTCGTTCTCGTTCCTTAATTTATCATTTCAGTTAGAGGATTTAATTTCTTTTGTTTCTGTTTCTTTCTTTCTCCCTTGGGTCCTATCACATGTCGGGGAAAATGCAGGACTTAATCCAGATCACATTTAAGACATTTTACTTCTCGATACGTTTTTTTTTTTTTATATATTTGGTGTACGAGTAGGTCCAAATTATTTTTGAATTTTAGAATTGAAATAAACAAAAATGACGAAAGAACTGAGTTGAAATTCTTCAGTAGAATATCTTCTTTTTACGCAAATTCTTGATAGAGGAATTTGCTGCAAGACTTCGCTTCTGGTGAGTCACCTCGCCAACGATCCGATTATTCGTAGAGATATTACTGCCGCAGCGAGGCACGCAAATCGCTGTTGCTGCGGCACGCAACGCTCGCGAAAACTCGATACGACGTCGCCCAACAGGCCGAGCTGCACTTTTTCCCCCGTGCGCGGGGTTTGTCGCAGAGCCAACGCGACGGCGACTACTCCCCGCCTTCCAGTCTCTTCTGCGGGGAAAGTTTTTCCTTTTTTGTCTTAACGTCTTTAAGTGGCGACGGCGCTGCTCTTTCGCCGAACCATGTAATTTTTAAGTAGTTGGGCGGAGGAAATGGCTGCTAAATTTTGCTGACGCTGCACTTTTTCGTCGGTGCATTGTTCTTTCGGTGTTGAAAATTGGCGGTATGGAGACGCCGCAGCCACATTCCGGTTGGAGGAAATTAGGCGCGGAGTTTTCCCGAACCAAAGTGGTTGCTTTGCTGACGAAGATCGATGCTGGGTGTTGGGCCCGCCAAGAGCAACATCGAAAACTGTAGCGACACTAAGCATCTCTTTTTATAATCATCAGAATTGTGAAAAGTTATTTTATAATCATCAGAAGACGTACGACACTTCGCTCATGACACGAAAAACATTTGTCCTTTTTTGGTACTAGATGCTGAATTTGTTGAAAATCACAAATAACGCTCTCTCATAAGAGTCGTGAGCCCTCGCCTAAGGTTTGCTCTCTGCAAAACTGCGTATTGGTTTCGGAAAATTACGTTCAGTTTGTATAAAAGACAAATGGTCTGTAGCAACAAAAATGCTTCCGAACAGAACCACACAAAATGGTTTTCCAAAAAGTAGCAAACAATCTGCTTCGGAGCAACGAATAAAATACTCTCGTACAACTCTGCAATAACTTAAATCGTTTAACAAAAAAACAGTCTTCATACTGCAATGACTCATACACACAGTACAACAGTTCTTTACGTACCAAAAATACACAAAAGTTGCTGTATCACAACGCAACACTTAAAAAGCAAATAGTATTTAATGGCGGGCGACCTCTTGCGTGTGCCGTAGGTAGTAACGCACTTAGTGATGGCAAATTTTACCAAAACATTGATATATCGATGTTTCGATACATCGCTAAAGGGTTAGCGATGCCGATGAAAACATCGACGAGAAAGCATCGATGTTTTAATTCTAGACTAATAAGCATGCTATTTTCCCATCCATTTTTTAATTAGAGTACGTAAAAGGAATATATTTTATTGTTTGGTTACTAGCATATTAGTAGTATGTAAAAACGATTATCGAATGTAAAGAATAAAATTAAGAATAAAGAACATCGTGTTTAGCTATCGATTTCGTGTTTCACTGTCGATTCAGGCAATGACACGCACAGCGATGACATACATTCATAACACGAGCAGCCCCCAAACTTCCTCAGATTGCACAGGCGAAATGTGCAGCATGATAAAGAGAATGACGCAAAACAACGATATTGCTGTGAATTGATGCTACTTTAGAACGTGCTTAAAACCCAGGTCGAATTTAGTCGCTTTCTGGAGGAGAATTCTAGCGGTCGGTTGCTCTGATCGGTAGTTTTCCGTGGTTTCTCTGATCAATACCAGGTGAATGCCGGAGCAGTATCCTAACAAACCGACCACGGATCGCGCGCGATCTTTCCTTCCTCTTCTTCGTCGTATCCTCACCCCTTACTCATACACACACACACACACACACACACACACACACACACTTACACGAACATGCACCACACTACCACACACGCCGGGAGATCGGTCGGGGACTTAGAACTTGTCCCGGCTGGGGCGGTGGGAGATACCTGGTTAGGGAAATCCCCGCTAATCAACGGTAGGTCTGCGCCGGATCTCGCTATCCAGCGGGGGAAGATCACCACCACTTCCTGATGAAAATCACACTTACGGGAGTAATGATCATAGTAGTTGACGCGCCCAGAATCACTAACAATCAATCAATCGTTAAAAACTGATGTTTTTCTGCCATCCCTGGACGCACTGAAGGAGAATTCAGTTGTACGAGCAGTATGAGTATAGGCGAAATAACACAATCAAATGTTTTATTTTTCAGTCGAAATCGAAACGGTTTCACTAGCTTTGGATTTTCACCGTGTTTTGGAAGTGAATACTGCGTTGGGACTAAATCGCCTAGTTATAAGTATATCTAGGAAAGAGACGCTCCGTATCTGGAGGAGCAAGACCAGACGCGAATCCGAGTACTGTCGTAGGGGAAAGCAAACGTAGAACTAATGCCCTATTAAGAAAAACAATCGTTTGTGGTTGTTCTAAATTATATTTTGTAATATACATATAGGACAATATAACAATTTAATTATTTCTGATGCCCAAAGATAAACTGTCCATTTACCGCAGATTAGGATGAAGCAAAAATTGAGATCATTATTTGCTACTAAAATCAATAATTGAAATTCACTTCTCAAAATTCATTGGTGAAATAAATATTCATGATAAAGATATCTCCCCTTACTTCATAAATATCGATCAAAGCATTGTAAAAATAGACTCACGACTGTTTCGCTTCCTTACTGTTTTGTATTCTATAATTTTACGTAATTCATGTAACAAAAAGTAGAACAGGAATACGTATGGAATTATTTCTAGGTCCAGGGGTGGGGAGGGGGAAACAGGTGCCCCACAGGTCACCACCTTGCAGTACTGAGTTCGACGGAGCGCGCTCTGCGGGAATGCGGAAACGTAACCCCCTCCCTCCCCGGAAAAATTAAAAATGTGAAAGTTGTATTGAGAAACTGGATTATGAATTATTTTATTTCAAGAAATACCAAAAATTAGAACGGTTAAGCTAGACATTTTTTTTTTGGAAATCTGTTTTAAATTATAATTTTAATAAAAAGCATTTAGTGATCAAATAGTACAATTTCCACGGTGAGCTTAAAACGCTAAAAAATTGTGTTCAGTTAGTGTTTAATAAAATTACTTCTTGTTAAATACATGAAATAATAAATATATATTTCAGAAGAACGTATTTTAATGTTAGCTTCATTTAATTACATATATTACATACATGTATACATACATAACACACACACACACACACACACACACACACACATATATATATATATATATATATATATATATATATATATATATTGGAGTCCTACCTTATAAGTAATGACTATATTTAACTATTTAAAACTATTTAAGGTAAACAAAATATTTGAATGTTGTAAGAAATATCAAATTACTGTTCCGCGACTTATAAAAGTACGACGCGATTTTCTCGTAAATTCTAATTCCTTTTTCAATTTTTTAGTATTTCTTCTCATGAATCCCATCATTAGGCCCGTGGACTTCGGGCCCCGGGCAATAGCCCGGTCTGTCCATGCCTAGTAGCGCCGTCACTGGTTGCGCCTCTGTCCCCGACGCGACGCGACGCGACGCCCAAAAGCCCGCGCGCCCGTCCGTCTGCATGCGCGCCCCGCCGATAAGGACCCGCGGGCAGGGCTCGCGCGGCGGCGTGGCCGCACCTAAGCGATAGCACGTGTCACTGTCGCTCACTGTCCGCGCTCCCGCAGGAATGGGGCCGGCCGGCGCGGCGCACGCTATTTCCATCTCGCTCCCCTGCCACCGGCGCCGCGCCGCCGCGATCCGCCCTGCCACGGGCCGCGCCGGGCGCCTCCTCGCTTTGATTGCGGCCGCCGCCGGCGCGGCGCCTCATGCCGCGCTCGCCGTTGGCATTGGGGATATGCGATATCGACAAGAAAACGTCCATGTTTGGGAACATCGATGTTGAAATTTTAAAAATCGATGTTAGCAATGCATTGTCCCAAAACCATCGATGTTTGTAAAGGTGTAACATCTCTCATGCCCTGGGGAGGGGGGCAATTCCATGTAACTGTGATCGTGTTTAATGTGTCATTGATGTTTAGCTCTCGAAGCAAAGTAAAAAAATAGAATAATTATTAAACTGTGTTACCTTATTCGATAATGCAAATATAGTAATTACTACATTTATTAACATAAATTCGACCAACTTATTTCTCTCTCGTGGTGACTTTGGTCTAGAAATGTTTAAATTATGGGTATGTGAAAATGATATGAGAAAATAAAAATTATATTTTTTACTTCAAAAATAAAATATCGATCAACTAAAAACATCGTGCTCAAAGCATCTATGTTAAAGAAAGATCGGCGTGAATAAATCGATGTTAATTACATCGATATTAGTATAAAAAGTAACGATGTTTTGAAAACCTTCACATCGATGTTAAATTCCTAATCGCATTCCTAGTTCATCTCACCCTTCGCGCCCGCCACCGCTTTCGCTTTCCTACTGGCTCTTTCTGGCTTCCTAGGACGCTCGTGCATTTTTAAAATGTCCATCTCGTGCAAATTACATCTCTTTCAGTATTAATTATTCGTCCATTCCTCCGCTCCCAAGAACTTTTCTTTTCCTTTTTTATTTAATTTTTCATTCCCATCTGAATATGATGTGTGCTTCCTACCATTCGTGTTTTCAATTTTTAAAATTGTCTTCTATTCTTGTTTCTATTGTGTTTTGCGTTCTTCGTCATTTTACCCCTCCGTCATTCGATTGTTTACCCCTGTTCAGGTATTACACTGTGTAATCTTGTAATTCGTAACCGATATTTCTGATTGCTTCATATCTCAAATCTTATTCATTCGCATTCATCCTCCGTGCTCGATTACTGAAAGCTTGTTAAGCTGAAATATTCCGCAACTCGATCCGTTTCTTTTCCCTTCGGATGAAAGATACCGAGACTGCTTTGTGTTTCCTTCTCCTCTTTCCTCCGTTGGCCCCGCCCATCCTCGGTTGCTCTAAACTTGTCGTTCTATCAAGCTTGGTTCCGTGATCCCGTTGTTCCCGCGCCGCCGGGCACCCTGGCATGGCATCGTCCGAGCCTCGCCCCTGGCCTCGCCGCAAGCCCCCGTGCGCGCGCATCCAGCCCCTTCCCCGGCCTGTGACTAATTCCCTTTACGGGCGCGCGCTGCCTCTCTCCCCGCCGCACCGTTTCACGCCCGGTCCCAGCCCCTGCCCGCGCCCCGCCCGCACCTTGCCCTGCCCTGCCTGCGCCCCGCCCGCACCCGCCCCGCCCCCGCCCGTTCCCCGCCAGCTCCCCGCCCGTGTTCCGCCCGGGCCCCGCCCGCGCCCTGCCCGCGCCCCGCCCGCGCCCCGCCCGCGCCCCGCCCTCGCCCGCCCGCGCCCCGCCCGCCGCCCCGCCAGCGCCGCCCCTGCCCCGCCCCTGCCCCGCCCTCGCCCCGCCTGTTCCTCCCCGCCCGGGCCCCGCCCTTCCCCGCCCTCGCCCCCCCGCGCACCGCCCCCCTGCCCGGCCCCGCCTGGTGATCTGCCTGCACCCCTGCCTGCGCCCTGCCCCCGCCCTCGCCCTGCCTGCCACACCCGCCCTCGCCCCGCCCCTCCCCTCCGCCCCACCCGCGCCGCGCCGCGTCGTCCGAATTGGGTCCTGTCGTGTCGCTTGCGCCCTAATAAATGCTGCCCCCCCTGCGTCCCTCCCCCGCTGTCGGCCGCCGCGTGCCACCACTCTGCCGGTCTGCCTCGCTGCGACCCCTGTGTGTGTTGCTGTGTCACCGCACCCCCTGCGAGCCCGGAGATGGCACTGGGTACGACTCGTTGATCATACACAGCAGGTGTGCTTTGTGAGAGAACTGACCTATATCGCCTTTGTAAAAACTCGGTAGGGTTCGTTTTGTTGAAGGTGGCTAGGGGGTACATGTTTACTTTGTGGAATCTAATACGCTACGATGTACTGTGAAGGCTTAACCAATTCCGACAAGGGGTTCATCAGACATTTACTAAATCCGAAAGCGATTCTGATTGATTTATTAAGATTATAATATAGATTACTATTATAAGATTATATATATTACAAGAAGATTAAGATATTCCAATATTCCAAATTATAAGATATTTATTAAGATATTCCAAAATTCAAGACTTGATTGGAATATAGAAGGGATACGGTGTGTAGTGGCACTGATAAAGAGTTGGATTGAATAGAATAAATATGACTGAAAAGAGACCAAACCAGAGAAAATTTTGAATATCATGTTATATTGAGAGAATTTAGTGACAGAGGAACAACGGTTGTTTTTATTTCATTTGTGGACGAATTTTTATTAAAATACAGATTTGTCATTGATTATTGAATGAACGAGGGGTCGTTTGACGCTAATCTACCGTTTGAGGAGGATGGGTGGTGCTGATTGCGTTTTCAGTAGTCCCTGTCGGCACAAATGTGTTAATTTGTGACCCCCATTCTAAAAAGAGTGATCAATTGTTTCCCTATTTGCACAGCCTCAAACTGGTGAGGGGACAAAAACGAATACTTAAAATACTTCAAATAAAAATGGAGAATTTCTGATGATGGAGAGGGTAAACAGTTTCATTTCGGAATTTACTTCTTTTTGTTAATAATTTACGTTTTTATTTCGAAATTATACGTAATAGAAACTTATCAGTAAACACAGAAAATGATTGAGGTGTCAGCTCATCAGAACAATATTTTTTTGGAACAAACATGTGCATTATTCTTTTTTAGTATATTAATTTTGCTCTAGAGTATAGTGTATTGTAGTGACCATTAAAGAATTTTCTAAAATCTCATGTAGAATTATTGACTTGCTTTGAATAAAACGTTTGCACTAAAATGTTTTTGGGTGTTCGAAACAAGGCGTGTGATGTTCCGTAAATTCAGTCATGGACGCTTTATTTCTACCGTGTGAAAGGCCACTTTCTGGCGTATTTTTGGAAGCTTCCCAGCTGCGTTCGAAAGTATCGCCTCGCTTGGTCGGAGGTGGCTGGCGTGCGGGCTTTCCTCCCCGGCGAAACACTCGCCGCCTTTCTTCCCCGCCCGAGCGCCGCCGTGGGCGCGTGGGTGAAAGAGTGGGCTTATGTATGGGATGTGCCTAAAAGCCTCTCGCCTAGGCCCCGGGCCCCAGCCGGGCGCTTCCGGCGTCGCCACTTTTCTCGATCGCCCGCGCACACGGCGCGGCGACGCTCTGCTGCAGCGCGGCATCCGCCTTCGTTCTCTCCCCCCCCCTTGTCACCCTGCCACGCCCCCGCAACTGCCGTCACTCGCGGTCCCAATTTCGGTGCCCCGACCACCACCCCGCTTCATCGGTCTGTCCTCTCCGGCTCTTCGCCCGCCTCATCATCCCTCCCCGCCTCTTACTACCCCTCCCTGCCGCACCGCCCTTTCTTCCTCGCCTCCGCCCAGCCAGACCTTACTGCCGCCTTTTCCTCCGTCGGCTCTCACCGCCGATCTCATCGCCCCTCGCCCCCGTCGACGCTATCCGCACCCACGGTTTCTCCTCTGCTACTGTATTTCGCTGCAGTCACTTTCCCTCATCTTCCTACTCGCATCCACGACCTGATTACTCACCGCTACTCACTAGTGTAGTTGAATTGATACGGTCCCAGAGTGATGCGCTGTCAATCCTCGCTGCTAATGCCGCCTGCTTTCGCGCGTATTTTTCCAACGCGGTACGGCTATCCACTTATCTGGGCCGTGGTCCATCCACCGGGCACCTCCCGTCCCTCTGTGACCGCCCCGTCTCCTGCCTCAGTCCCCACTCGCTTACCCGCCACACTGGTTCCGCAACGCACTCACTGTTCCCCCACAGCCTCGTAGACTTTGTGGCTGTCACTTCGGGCCCGCTTTCGTTACTTCTCTCCTTCCCATCCGTACCCTCCAGGTCGTGCCAACCTTTTTCTACGGTGTCTGTCCCATTCTTCTCGCCTTGAACGCGCCCGGTCACCCACTTCTTTTCGCATTCTTCGATGGCTGCCTCGCCCCGTCTCCGCGCCCTCGTCTCCCTGACCGCCTGCGCTTTCTTCGGCGCTGTTTCCACCCAGGGCGCGCCCCCCTGGGCGACCCGCAAAGTGAGTTTATTCTTGTTCTGAAAAACACGAGTTACTGGATTTACATAAAAACCACCGCCGCGGGGTTCTTCCTGAGCTGTTTCGCATTTGGCCTCTCGCAGCTCCGCCTCTTTTCCCGCCGCCGCCGCCGCCTCCGCTCGCGCCTCCGTCGCCGCCGCTCCATTAGGGCAGGGGGCAACGAAGTTCTCTTCATTTGTTTATCGGATTTTGGTTTTATTGCCGCCCGCTGCGAGCGCTCGGGGCGGGGCGGGGGCGCGGCGCGGCGCGCGCGGCGTCGCTCCAGATGTGCCGACGTCGCGGACGGGGGCGCGGGAATGCCGCATCTGGGGGCAGGGCCTTTCCGACGGCTGCCAACGTGCCCTGTCCTCGTCCTCGGGTCCCCGGCCCGCGGCGCAACCTCGTAGTAAATCCGCCGGATGGACTCGCCACTCGGGGCCGGGGTGGGGGCGGCGGCGGCGGCGGCGGGGGCGGAGGCGGAGGCGGTGACGGTGACGGCGGTGACGGCGGTGACGGTGGTGACGGCGGTGGCGACGGAAGCGGAGGTGGTGGCGGTGGCGGTGGTGGCGGCGGAGGCGGGGGCGGTGACGGAGGCGGCGGCGGGGGCGGTGACGGCGGTGGCGGCGGAGGCGACGGAGGCGACGGAGGCGACGGAAGCGGCGGCGGAGGCGGAGGCGGTGGTGGCGGTGAGGGCGGCGGCGGAGGCGGCGGCGGCGGCGGCGGCGGAGGCGGAGGCGGGGACGCAGAAGTGTGCGGGCGGGTCGGGAGTAGTGGTTGCGAGCGATGTGCCGTGATGGGGCACATGTGGCGTAGAGAGCGTAGGAAAGGCGCTCGCTTGCCGAAGAGCTTTCATCTTATTGTTAATGTTGTTTTGTCTAGTGCAGTCAACTCAATAATGCCATGAATTGTTGAGTAGGACTCAAACAAACAATGCGCGATTTGGTGTTATGTTCAATGTGTAATGTGACTTGCGAATATTTGCAAGTTAATTTTAAAATAAACGTTGGTCTAAATTATACAATTCACAATTATGTATATTAATTCGTTTTAAATATCCCACTTGTGGGCCCATCTTACTGCGTTTCCTTGAATGAATTTGGTCTTCCTGATGATTGTGATGGTCGTAGCGGCTTTGTTTCTACCCCACGTCGAACATTCGAAATATTAACATTTTAATTAATGGTTTGAATACCTTCCCACAATGTTGAGGCAATTATTTCTTTGGAATTTTGAAAGAAAATCGTATCAACTAAATTTGCCGATAAACAGTCGGATAATTTTATACGAAGATATAAATGGGTTTATTCTAATGTAAAGTAATATAATTGAAGTATTAATACCAAAAAATGTAATCTACACTTTTTAGACTACAGATAAATATTTTGTAATTTTTGATTTGTTATTGCCGAATTAATGATTTTCCATTTTAATGTATCTTTTTTCTCGAAACTATTAAGTTCTAAAAAAATAGATAATGACTCCATTTCGTTGTACAATTAATTTTACCGGTAATGCCCGCTGATGTGTCTTCTGAGATATTCGTGGAAGCCTTCCAACAGTTGGTGAATGTTGCTGACGGGGAATGTACTTCGCACCGGGTGCTCCATTTCTGTGGCGGGTTGTAACCCTTGAGCTTGAACCTACAGGAATTCTGCGGTTGACAATCTGTTTCGCTCATTGCGTAGTTGGAAGGGTAGACCTGTCACAAAGCTCACTTCTGGGTCGAGATGTCACGACCTAGTGGGCGCAAATAGCATTCGAGAAATTCCTGCGTTCCTGAAAACTAAGAGCTGCCAAGTTCATTCTACGGTTATATTGTTTGACTCATCAGACGAGTTCTCGTGTGTATTAAAGACCAGTCAGTGTGAATAAAAATGCGATAATATTTCGCTTGTTCTTAGTTTTGTTGGTTATGTGTGTATTTTTTCTAATGTTTCTGCTAATGCAAACCACAACACGAGGTCATGTCAGTGAATATTATTTAAAGGCTTCGTGGATCCTTCTCAGTAAAGCGAATTGAACTCTCAATTGATGCGTCCAAATGCTACTCCCTAAAGTGTTCGGTTATATGTGACAGAGTTTTGTAACTTGTTGGAATGGAAAGAATTTGCAATGGTTTGAATTACATACATAACATTAATATCTAACGAAACATTTGCTAAAAAAAAGTCTATTCGCGACGTAGCTTTTTTCGAGGAGGCACATATCCTGGCGACATATGGAGATGAACCGTGTTAACGGAACTCGAGAGCCAATTGTATGCGTGAGAACGATGTTTGTGTTTCAGCCGTCGGAAACGTGTGGAACAGAGAAACGTTGTTTCTGAGCCGCGTATACATCCGCTCCATCTCCCACCCTCGCACGTTAATTAAAATATTCCACACGCTTCTCCGACGAGATTTCGATAACGGGGACAACATTTCGCCGACTACATTGGCACGATTACGGAAGAGGGTTGGAAAGAAAGTGCGTTACCGAAGCGTCACGCGGGAACTCCAGAGGAAAGAGGCCTTTCTGAATAATCTTGTTCAGTGTGCTGCGCCGTCCCCGCGCTTTTTCCCTCGCTCCATTTCGATTCTTTTTGGCACTTTGCACTGTACTCCGCCGCATGTCGCTCCGCATCACCTCTTGCTTCTTCTTTCTCCCCATATCCTGACACGTGCCTCTCCGACACGTTCCTTCACGACACGTTCCTCTCCGACACCTTCCTTTCCGACACCTTCCTTTCATACACGTTCCTCTCCGACACGTTCTTCTCCGACACGTTCCTCTCCGACACGTTCCTCTCCGTCACGTTCCTCTCCGTCACGTTCCTCTCCGACACGTTCCTCTCTGACACGTTCCTTTCCGTCACGTTCCTTTCCCACACGTTCCTTTCCGACACGTTCCCTTCCGACACGTTCCCTTCCGACACGTTCCTTTCCGACACGTTCCTTTCCGACACGTTCCTTTCCGACACGTTCCCGTCCGACACGTTTCCGTCCGACACGTTCCCGTCCGACACGTTCCCGTCCGACACGTTCCCGTCCGACACGTTCCCGTCCGACACGTTCCCGTCCGACACGTTCCCGTCCGACACGTTCCTCTCCGACACGTTCCTCTCCGACACGTTCCTCTCCGACACGTTCCTCTCCGACACGTTCCTTTCCGACACGTTCCTTTCCGACACGTTCCTCCCCGACACGTTCCTCCCCGACACGTTCCTCCCCGACACGTTCCTCCCCGACATCGTTCCGCCCCCCCTATCTGCCGCGCCCTTCCTCGTTTGCCATGTTATACCATGTCATATCAAGTTATGCCAAGCCTTGCTTCGCCCCGCCCCGTCTCGCTTCGCCCCGCCTTGCCGCTTCCCACGCCTCCCGTTTCCGCTCGTCGGCACGCCTTGCAACGCCCGCTGCTCTTTTTTCAGACCACGGATTTCCTGTGTTTTTCCCATTTCTGGTGAACTAGAGAGAGTAAAATCGCGCGCATGCCTCTTCGTCACAGTTGGAACATCTTCATGCCGCCTTCTCCAATTTCTATTTTTCTCTTCCCGAACCTTCTAATTTTTCGACTCTGCTGCCATTCCTCTATAGATTTATTCTTCTTAATACGTCTTTTTTTGCTCTCATTTCCTTCTGGTGTGTATTTTGAATTTTGCCGCTTTATCTTTCGCTTTTCCCACTTCACTCCAGATCTGCCCCTCATTTGAGCTGAGCCTTTGAACTCGAAACTGTTGAACCTCTTCAGACCGTCCGAACTTTTCCTCCCCTCTTGTGGCGTGCGCCGCCCGAGCTCCTCCTGCGCCGTAGGCCTAGTGCTCTGCGGCGCCTGTAATTCCCGTCGGAGTGGAGTGGAGTGGAGCGGGGCGGGGCGCGCGTGGGGGCGAGAGAGAGCCGTGGCGGGTGGGAGGTCTGCGCTTGTTGGGTGGAACCGAGCGAGATATAAAGCGTGTATCGTATTGTTCCGCGCGCGCGCGTATCTGGGTGCCGGGTTAATTAGAGTTGTGTAGTGACACGTTATCGTGTCGGGCCTTCCGTTCCTGCCGCGCCGCGCCTCACCGCGCGAGGTTCCGCCGCCTGAGGAGACTGGCGGCCGTCCTCTCGCTGCCGCTTGCCTTCCGCGCTGCCAGCCATGTCGCGGCGGAGACGTGTACGACTCTACTTGCGTGTACACAAAAAATGTCGCGGTGAGAATTGTTTCGTGAAAAATCAGAAATATTATTTTTAATTCCCGGAAACATCTATATTTTCTTATCATAATGGTTGAGAATATTATTCGTTTATTCTAATTGATGGTAATAAATTTAACTTAATGTGATAATGTAGAAGTTATTTACATTTATTTTCATATCGGCGTAGATTGAGATCTTCTAGCACTTCTTGCTAAATATACGAATTTTGTAGGAAGATTCCTATGAAGGGTTTTGAGACTTGTTACGCCAGTGAATAAACGATTAAGTGACATACATTCTAAATTTAAAATATTTTTCAACCCCCTTTACATAATTTCTAGCTATATTTCAGTTTCTGATATCGACACGATTTGTCAGGATTTTCCATGTGTTGGTACTACAGCTCTTACACCTACTAACTTTTCATAAAAATTCCAGACTAATTCAACCCCGATTTGACAGGCTTAAATAAAAAATGAAATATGGTGCAAAGTAGTTCCCAGAGCAAATCCAGTCTTTTGTGGGCCGACATTGAAGGTGACGGTTGGGGAAGTTCGCTCGCCCGCTCGCAGGTCGATGGAAAGTCCGACGGCGCTAACGACGCAGAGGTGAATTCGGGTCGCTGCGCGCGTTGCTGCCACCCCCGCCACCGCCCCCTCACACTGCCCCACCTCCGCTTCGTACATTCGAGCTCGTCGCTCCTCTTCCTTCTTGCGCTCTCCACCCTTCCTCCACCTCCCACCGGTTTCCCCGCGCCCCCGCCTCCCCGGCCTCCATCTCCAACTTCCCTCCCCAACAACCCCTTCCCCTGCCATTTCGCGGTCGTCGCGGTCGTCCCGGCCCCCGCCCTCTTCCTCCCGTCCCTCTTCCTCCCGTCCCTCTTCCTCCCGTCCCTCTTCCTCCCGTCCCTCTTCCTCCCGTCCCTCTTCCTTCCGTCCCTCTTCCTCTTGTCCCTCTTCCTCTCTTCCTTCTTCCTCTCGTCCCTCTTCCTCTTGTCCCTCTTCCTCTCGTCCTTCTTCCTCTTGTCCCTCTTCCTCTCGTCCCTCTTCCTCTCGTCCCTCTTCCTCTCGTCCCTCTTCCTTCCGTCCCTCTTCCTTCCGTCCCTCTTCCTCCCGTCCTTCTTCCTCCCGTCCTTCTTCCTCCCGTCCCACTTCCTCCCGTCCCTCTTCCTCCCGTCCCACTTCCTTCCGTCCCTCTTCCTTCCGTCCATCTTCCTTCCGTCCATCTTCCTCCCGCCTTCGCTCCGCTGCTCCTCCGCCACCGCCACCCCATCGGCGTTGCCCCCCTCCCGCCTCCTCTGCCCGCCGTCACCCGTATTTCACCGCTCCCGACGCCGCCGCCACCGCCCGGTTGCGAACAGCCGCTGCCGTTCCCGCTCGCAAAGCCCGCTGCCACCGTCGTCGTCGGGTCATTCACGGCTTCGCCATTAGCACGCTGCGGCGATACCACAATATCGATATCGCGATATCGATGCCTCGAGGTGTTGCGGAGAGTTAACAATGAGAGAGATGGAATTGTGGTGGCGCGGAAAGTGCGGGAGGCGGAGTTCCAAAGCGCTTGATGTAGGCGTCTTCGCGAGCGGTGCTTCTGATTGCGCCTGACGACTCGAGTTTTGACTCATCTGGAAGAGCACTGCAGTGGAGCACCAGGCTCTGCTCGGGTTTGTTTTACTTAAGGATGGGCAAACGCAAAAACTAACTTTTTGAGCTAATTTTTTTTTCAAGCTGTAAATATGATTTTCAAACACGAGGCGAACACGTTTTTCTAGTCGTCTCGCGTTAAATTACAAGAATTAAGAAAAAAAATAATGGCCTAAGGTTTGAAACAATTTTAGATAGAATCTATATTAAATGTTAAATTAATGATAAATTTTTACCAAAGGGGACTGTATTCATGAGAAAATGACAAGAAATGAAGTTACAGATAACTAAAAGAATGCTTTGGCTAATGAAGTTGTAAAATAGACATAAGGAATTGAAGAGAAATGAAATGCGATTTTGCACGGACCCTAGAATTTGAGAAGAAAAACAAGAGGAGAAGAGTGAGCACGGTTGTCATGATATTAAAAATGTGTGTCAGTCCTGTCTTGATTAAGATTAGTAATGGTCTCAGAACGTTATCAATATTTTCAAAGTTCAAGTAGATCATTTAAGAAAAGATGTTATAAGCGCTCAGCCTGGCTGAGCAATGCAAGATCTACCTATTTTTTTAAATTTACATTCAATTGATCGGTGAGATCAGTGAAAATGTTTCGTAGTACTTTTTCTATAATCTGATACACTTCGGTAAAACATTTGAATTGCGTCTTCATAATGGCATCTAGACTCACGTGAAGACCGAACATGAAAGTCGCATTTGTTAATAACACGAGTGATTTGAGTTTCATTTGTATTACACTGTTTTCTCCAGTTTCCAACGACGAGTGACAGTTTCAAGGTGTTTCCAAAACGTGGAGAACTTTTTGTTGTCTCTTAAAACAATTTGAGATGTCTATTTAAATAGAGTTGAACATTTCCGGGCTACTCGGAAATTTTAATTGGTTAAATATAATTTGTTCTTTAGAAAAATGTCATTATCCTTTGCCGAGTGGTTTTCTGAATTATGTATCCCTTTAGTGGATGCGTTATTTTGGTATTCTATTTCAGATGCATTTATTCTCTCTTTTTCAAAGATATTTTATCCAGTGCTTTCTGGAAACAAGTTTTTTCAACAGTGTACGGAAAGTCCTTGGTGTTTCCTTTCGTACGTGAAAAAGGGCCAAATTTAAAGTATGGAGATTTGACGAAACCAATTAATGACTGAATATCACGAACAACATTTAATAAACATTACAAGAAAGGAAGGCAATTTTAAGGAAGTGGGTCATTTGTAATCAGATCGTTTGATTCTTTGTATCCGATATAGATATGATAAAGATAAAATAGATAAAGAAATAACCGATTGCCAATTTCCGGAATGTTGAGAGAAGTCTCTTGAAGGAACAGTTTGTATAGAGCCACATTAATTTTTCGAATATTGAACACTTATTTTTAAGTAAGTAGTATTTATAACAGACCATTCAGAATAGAAAAAATGCACACACTGTTAATGAAACACTACAAATCTCTTAGATTACAAAGGCCATTATTAATACGAACTTCTCCGACTCACAATTTCGGCTGCTAACTGCATAAAATCGGGCTAGTTAAGTTCGCACAAGTTCAGTGTAGATCGATTACAAGTACTCGTATGTGGATTATCTCGATTCTTTATGCGGATTATCTCGATTTTTATCAACGAAATGCGAAACAATAAAAAAGCTTAACGTTTCTGTTGTGACTGCTCTAGAATTAAATCTTTTAATTTCTACTTCAAATTTTTGTAAGGGACGCCGAAGAATACTAATGAGCCGCATACGGTTCGCGAGCCATGCTGTAGCCACCCACGCTTTCTGCAAGAAACAAATCACCAAATGCCACATCTGCCGCTCTGGACATAGCGGTGCGGTGGGCTAGCGCTGGGGTTTGGTCGCCCCTTGGGCCTTTGTATAGTGGCGCGTCCTCGAAAAGCAGCAGCGAGGGAGCGCCTGAAATTCTGCGCCTGCGAGGGACAAACACCGCCGCGGCGGGCGGGTGGGCGGGGCGCGCCCGCTTTGTGCCGGCGGGGGCGGCGCAGCGGGCGGCCGTGGGTTGAGCGCCGGGGCGGGCGGTCCGGTTTCGCCCCAGAGGCGCGAGAGGTTGGGGGCACGGCGCGCTTTCGCGCCGCATCGCCCGTCGCCCATCGCCCCGCGCCCCGCGCTGCGCCGGCCGATGCGGCCCAGGAATTTGAGGCAGGCGCCAGCCAGTAACACAAGCGCCGCTCGGCGCGTCTTTGGGGATCAGGCTGCAGGGCCCTTCAGAGGCAGTTTACTCGCGATATTGTTGGTGAGGTTCGATCCCGTTGCGGGCATAGCAGGGGTCGGACACGGCGATGATGGTTTATATGGTTCAAGCGTTGCCGGTAAGAGAAGTGCTAACACTAAGCCCGACACTGTACTCCCACCATTTGAACTTTCGGGATGTAACGGCTGTTATTTAACGCCATGAGTACACTGGATATAAAGATGAGGGAATATACTGCCCTGAGGCATCTGACTCTTGAAACAGATTCTGAAGTGACTTCCTGTTACAAGTAGATATAGTAGTTTTGCCAGTGTTTTTTATTTATGAATTGTAAATACATGTGGTGTTAACGCCATGGGTACACTGGATATAAAGATGAGGGAATATACTGCCCTGAGGCATCTGACTCTTGAAACAGAGTCTGAAGTGACTTCCTGTTACAAGTAGATATAGTAGTTTTGCCAGTGATTTTTATTTATGAATTGTAAATACATGTGGTGTTAACACAAAAAATATCGTAAAATGGCGCTAATACACAACATACAGGATTCGTGAATAAAAATAAACAGTAATAATTTTGGGACAGTTTTAAATATTAGCACAAAATGACGTAACGTTACAAAAATTGCAATAGCACCAGTGACCGTGAGGTGACATTGGTACAGCAACATTCATAACAATCAAAAATAAATTATTTGAAGTTGGCGTTGTTCACCCAATTGGTCTGCTTTCCATTATTTACACCTCACACATTTTAATACAGGTTACAGTTTGGTATCTGCATTTTTATGGACCGTACTTTCTAACGTTAAATTCCTGTTATTGTAGTTATGCCTTTGAATACATTTCTTGAGGCTCTGGCATTTCTTCTCTCTCGTCGGTATTTCATGCAATGGGAATTGTGCTCTAACTTCTTGTTATCTCATTAGAATGCAGATATTTAGCTTTAAATATAATAGATAATTACGGAGTACGAAGAGGGATCGGAAGAAGAAATAAATTGCCATAGTAATTACTCGAACGCTTCTCTTGCTGTGCGTGGCTAATTTATGAAGTACCCATCAGTGTTAATTACAATTATTTGCAACACTGCGAACTATATTTACTGCAACGCAGATAATTTTCAGACAAAAACTTGACATGCCGCTGCTGTTTGGCATTTCATAAGAAAACATACTTAGCAACTTGAAATGTCGCCATTGAAAAGTACAGTGTTTGAAGAATTCAAATGTGATGTCCTGGTGGTTCTACGAAAATAATATAATGAGTTTAAATATCGCTGGCTTCACGGTTGAAAACCTTCAAAACAGTTATCCTATCCGTTAAATAATTTTGATATAGAGCATTAATAGGTCCAATTTTTTTATTACTCCTCTCCCAGGCAAAAATACATATAAACTAAAATAATGTTTGCAATTTTCAAGGAGCAGACATCTTTTCTTTACACTACGAGCCACTTCTCGAATCGTGAACCCATCGTAACAAGTTTCAAGAAATTATGAAGATCTTTAAAAAAACGAAACAAATTCATTCGGTCCTGGTTCAAGAAAATAACGGTTTCAATTCACTCTCGTTATTTCTAAGGCGGCTCCACACACTCGTTAAGGCGGCTCCACACATTCGTTATTCGGCGAACAGCGAGCAACCGCTCGCCGAATCCCGAGTAGTGTGGATGAGTTGCTTGCTATGTGTCGAGTGTCGAACATTCTGTGTTCGCCCTACCGACCACGTGTCGGTCTTTTGGACACATTAAAGGGAGAGAAAATTCGCCGCACACTTCAGATGCGCGGGATTGGGCGAACACTAAACGCCGCTCCACAATAGCTCAGGAACGCGAACGCGAACGCAAACGAGAACATATAGAAAGTTAAAAGATGGGCATCTCAGGCAGGCGTTCACAACACGACGGGAACGCGAAGCTTGGCGAGAACGGGAACGGGAATGATGGCCAGCGTTTATCTCAGCCAGGGAACGCGAAGCCTCTCGACCAATGAAAGTGCAGCAAATGGCGGCGAAGCTCTCCAGCTGATCGAGCGCGCGAACTGGGCGCGACATGCGACACTGGTCTGAAGCGGAATGAAGTGTGTAGGGCGATATTGAGGTTAGCGCGTGGATTTGCGAGGTTAGGGCTTGAGGCGAGTTTCGTTAGTCATTCTTGAGTTGTTTTAGTTATTTTTAGTAATTATAGTATACTTGTTTTTCTTTTCATATTAATACTTAGAATTAAAATTTCCCACATTTTTTTGTTTCGTTAAAGTACATTGGAGCTGTTTATTTATTGACAAAATTTTAATTTCTGGTAGTTGTATTTTCCATACGTTCGTAGTTGTTTTGGCATTCTTTGTACTTAAAGTTATATTCTTCTAATTAATGTTCTTTCGTGAAAGTAGTTTTTATTGGTAGCAGCTCACGCAAACACATCAGACAGATGGCAGTATAAAGAGTAACACAGTAGCATAGCTAGAAATGTATTGGTTTCGGCAACAGTTTCTTAAAGTTCCACGTTTTAGCCGCTACTGGTTCGTGGCGCTATTCCTCTTCCCGTTGGCGTTTATTGTGAAGCGCACATACCTCCCGTTCCAGTTCCCGTCCTCCCCTTCCCGTTCCCGTCCTCGCCTTCACGTTCCCGTTCCCCTTCCCGTTCCCGTTCCCGTCCTCGCCTCCACGTTCCCGTTCCCATTCGCGGGCTATTGTGGAGCGGTCTTAACCCGCTGTTCGGCGAATGCCGAATGTGTGGAGCCGTCTTTAGGATGCCGGCAAATGCAGCGACGTGTGTTCCGTTGCACCTCCATTGAGCGCTGCGAGGGCGGTGTGGGTGTGCACCCCTGACGGGACAGGCGTGGGTGGCGGTGCATTGTGAGGGGGCGAGGAGTCGAGGGTCGGGACCTGCGGCCTCGGCGACCTACGACCAGCCGCGCGAGGCGGGCGGAGGGCGGCCGAAGAAGGGCCGTGCTCGCTTCACGTCTTCCTCATCTGTGCGGCTTCCCCGCCCTCCATGGGCTCGGCGCACTCGCCCTCCTTCTCCTCGCATCCAGCCCGCCCTTCCCCAACCCCTCCCTGCGGTCTCATCATGGCCTTGTTCCCGTTTCTTCCATCCTGACCTTTAATTCGGTCCGCCGCGTATCTGTTATCATTATGAGACAGTATAATGTCTAAGCACTCACAAATAACTAGATGTATTAATTGAGTGACAAACATGGTCGTCCATGGGGCGTGGCGACACCCTGATATGCGAGATCATTCACATAGAGTTGCTTTACGTATGTTATTGCTTTCATGTACATTTAATGAATTTCGTTTGCAGGAAGTACTCTTTCAAATGTAATTCGTGGCGCCTACGTATGGGGATTTGTAATTTCAATTTCGACGATGCTCTGTGATTTTGTCATAACTTCCTTGCTGGTTTATTCTCATTCGACACATGTACCGGGAGAGATGGCTCAGGGCATCAACTAATGTCACTGCAGTCCCTCTGACCGGGAGGTCCTAGGTTGGAATCCCGGCGGTGGCAGGAGTTTCGACAATAGCTTGTCAGCTAGGTCGAATTCAGTCGTTCTCTGGAGGAGAATTCTAGCGGCCGGGTACTCTGATCGATAGTTTCCCGGGGTTTCCTAATAAACGGGCCACGGATCGCGCGCGATCTGTCCTTCCTCTTCTTTGTCCTATCCTCTCCCCTTACACACGCTTACATGCAATACACTACCACACATGCCGGGAGATCGGTCGGAAGCTTAGAACTTGATGGGTGGGGCGGTGTCCATTGATCGGAGATACCTTGTTGGGGAATGCCACTACTAGCCGACAGTAGATCGGCGCCGGATCTCGCCATCCGGCGGGGTAAGAGCACCGCCACCTAAAAAAACATGCACTACATTTACGGGACTGATGGCCCTGGTAATGGACGTGCCCGGAATCACAATCTATCGACATATGTACACTCACGCATGCGTTTTCCCTTCATCATCCTTCCTCCATTTGTCTGTCTCACCTCTCCATTATCCCTCCCTTCCTCTGGAGGCGCTCGTTAATCTTCCACCCTCGGCTCTCCTTATCCACTCACCTGCAGTGTACGCTCTCCATTGTCCATTTCGAACGAGGATGACAGGAAATGACCACCGGAGATACAGTCGTCTAATGGCATTAAACGAAGGAAAATCTCCCGAATCCTTCTCTACACGACGCGTCGACCTCGGGGACCCGGGAATAAAAGGACCGTTGTGACATTTTTTTCTGACTCCGGGAGATAATACGCCTTTGTTGAGCTTTATCGCGCCCGTTAGTTTAACGTCCCGTGCTGTCCCGGCTCGCTGGAGGCGGCCCGCGCGGCGCGGCGCGGCGGGAGCGCGGCGCTCCCGAGCTCTGGAGGGTTGTTTGAGACACCCTTCGATTTATTTTATGGCATCTTGATTGGGTGCTCTCTGACTTTATGGGCTGTCTCGCTTCTGTGGAGCCATTGCTCAGGATTCTTAGAGCTGACAAATACGCGCTCTGTGTGTGTAATGAAATATGATTATGTGCGTCGCGGTTCTGCTCCTTTTCATGGTATTGCATTGGTGGATCATCTCAACGTGAATAAAGAAATTATTTTACAGGAAATGTTTAGTCCGTGTTAAATGGGTTTTGGTTATGAATGGGATTCGATTTCAGATTCTAAGACTTACTAATTTGGTGTTTGTAGAGGATTTTTTTAAATGTGCGAAGTCAAAAGAAGTTTTAAAATGGCTCCCAAATGTAGTAAATATAAAATTAATATCAATTTTTCACCAATGCTTAATGTTAGTTACTGTTATTAATTTATTATTTCTAAAATTGGATTCAGATGCATTTCTAAGCAAGTTGTCAAAGGTGTCATATTCAGTTATAAATATTGAATTTCAGGCACTAACGAATGTATCTTTGACTCTGGCCGCGGAAGCCTGTGCTTTCAAAAACTGCATCTTTTTAATTTTTTTAAACCCTAATGAAATTTGTCCACAATGTAATTCTTTGTTATTTCTGAAGCAGTGTCGTAATAAAACTATTTAATATTTTTGTATAAAATGTCGAGAAAGGAATGTGCGGAATGTCTTAATGAAACAGCACGTAAGAAATAATTCATGGTTGATAATTAATGCGCTTAGTAATTTACATATTAATTTTTTTTGCTCTTGAGAGTAAATTATGCGGCGTAATAAACGAGTATGAAACTCGTATGAAGCGACAGAGAATTACAAAGCGGTAATTTGTTTCTGCCCTGCGGTTGAATGCAAGGGAACTTCAGCTGCTTTCTTCTGTCTGCAGTCTGGGTGCTTTCGCCTGGAACAGAAGTGGCGAGAGCCATTTATGTTATGGAGACAACAGTAGTGAGAGGACGGAGGGACTACTGTGGGAATCATTACTGTGGAGCAAGGATACATTACGTACTGGAAAGCGAGCAAGAAAAACAACAGATGAGTGGCTTGGGTTTTTAGGAATTCACAAGTGGCCTGTCGCAAATAAAATGCAGATCGAAACCACGCAATTTTTTTTTAATAGTACGAACGGTGCTCAAGAAACTCTCGCATAACATTGCAATAAATTATATTTTAACAAAAACCGTCTTCACGACTACTGCAATAACGTGGTATTGTATACACGGATTCACTGTACACCAGATATTTACATACCAATTTATAAAGAATGTCTGTACCATAACGTAACACGTAAATTACAAACATTTCATATACTGAATATACATATGTATTCTGTATAACAGTTCTTTACATATGAAGAATATAAAAAATGTTGCTTTTCCGTAACGAAACCCTTGAATAGGAATTATTTAATGACGGGCGGCCTCTTCCTTGCAACCTTTCTGTCGCATGACATCAGCTGTATCTTATGCGAGGGACGTCCTGATTGTATGAGAATCCAGCCAGTATCCGCATGAATGCATGAATTTAGACGGAATAACGCAATCTAATATTTGCATTTGCCAGTCAAAATCGAAATGCCGTGCATCAACTGATGTCACTGCAGTGCCTTTGACCGGGAGGTCCTAGGTTCAAGTTCCGACGGCGGCAGAATTTTCGACACGTAAGGATTTAGGTCGAATTCAGTCGCTGTCTGGAGGAGAATTCTAGCGGCCGGCTTCTCTGATTGGTAGTTTTCCGTGGTTTCTCCGATCATCACTAAGTGAATGCCGGAGCAGTACCGTAACAAGAGGGCCACGGGCCGCGCGCGATCTGTCCTTCCTCTCCCTTGTCCTATGCTTACCCCTTACCCACTTACACTAACATGCACTACATTACCACATATGCCGGGAGACCGGTCGGGACTTAGAACTTGTCCTGGCTGGGGCGGTGTCTCGCTGGTGGGAGATATCTGGTTGGGGAAAACTCCGCTAGTCGACGGTAGGTCGACACAGGATCTCGCCATCCAGTAGGGGAAGATCACCGCCACCTCCCGATGAAGAAACACTCACTTCACGTACAGGACTAATGACCATAGTAGTTGACGCTCCCGGAATCACTAACAATCAATCAATCGAAATTGTTTGTTTGTTTATGTGGTCGGTTGGTTGCTTTTTCTAGCTGAGGATTCAGCACTTACCAAAATGAAAATGCTGCGAAGATTTGTGTTGTTGGAGTAGGAACATAATTCAATGCGATATTTTATAACAGATGCGTTTCAGAAAATCTGTTGACATGGAAATTACAATGTTCACGGTTACAGAGTCAGATCTCTCTGCAAATTATTTTAGTGAATACGTGTGTAATTCTAAATATATTTTGCAGAATTTGTATTAACAAATATCTGGCTACGTTTACACATTCCTGAACTCGTTATTCTAGTTTATAATATATCTAATTTCTATCTCGTGTTCAGATTGAACAGGGGTAATACTAATTTTCGAGACGAGACTGAAAAAGTCAGGCCGTCGCTACCTAAAGCGAGAAAATACGAGTGGCAGTTCTGAGAACGCTCGTAAAGTAGGCCTCGGAACGAGAAAGACAGGACGGCGCGGCGCGGCGTGGGCGGAACAAGGACAGCGCGGGGGCGGCTCGGAGTCCCCTGGCCGCCGCTCGCGACGCGAGGCGAGGCGCTTACGCAAACGCCTGACGTCACGAGAAAACGCCTCCCGTAAAAATGCCTGCGGATGACTGGCTGCATCGTGCGTGAGTGTTTGCCCAGGTTATACAACCGACCGCTGGAGGGTGGGGGTGGGGGGAGTTTTGCCGATATTTGCAAGCGACAGTGGCTCACGATTAAGTAAACGAGCGGTTACTCAATGCGCTGAGGAATTTCACAGGATGCGATTTGAAAAGGTCTCCGTGAATGTTTCTGGTTTTGAAAACATAACCTTCCACAGAGAAGATGTTTGAGGAGGTATCGATATCCGAAAGTAAACGAATTATATATTTGTTCACACATTATATATTAGTTTTTTTAATTTATTCCCTCAAAGCACCTCTGTGCATTTTCGCTTTCACTAACCGCCGTTTCTGCCAATTGAAAAATAAATTATTCAGCGTTTTCGTTATGAGCAAACATTGATCAAGAATAATTTTGCCATTTTAAGTTGCGAGTTCCACGTTTTATGTTTTCGACTCAAGGTTATCCAAGCTTTTCAACTTTCAAGAAACAATCGATAAAAACTAAGGAAAATTAGATTATAATTTTTTGAAACTATTGAAAGATGAATAAAATTACAGAATTTAGTCATTAATAATTGTAAACCTATAATATAAACAAATTTAATTTTTCTTGGAGCGCAGTAATAGTGAAGTATGTT
This sequence comes from Teleogryllus occipitalis, assembly GCA_011170035.1. Taxonomy (NCBI): domain Eukaryota; kingdom Metazoa; phylum Arthropoda; class Insecta; order Orthoptera; family Gryllidae; genus Teleogryllus; species Teleogryllus occipitalis. The sequence goes on along the minus strand of BLKR01005134.1, from coordinate 44,211 downwards.
CGGATATAATTCTGGGACACGTACTGTAAGGACTTTTTAAAGAACTGAAACCTAGCAATAATTTTTAAGTAGCGAATACGATGACATGTTCATGATAGTATTTCCATACATGTTTCTCCACGAAGATCCTCTAATCACTGCAATGCTGCTCCAATACTCCAAGAATTAGCGTCTGGTGCTTTACGTCTCTGACGAGACGCTCTGACGAGACTCTCCGACGAGACGCTCCGACGAGACGCTCCGACGAGACTCTCCGACGAGACTCTCCGACGAGACTCTCCGACGAGACTCTCCGACGAGACTCTCCGACGAGACTCTCCGACGAGACTCTCCGACGAGACTCTCCGACGAGACTCTCCGACGAGACTCTCCGACGAGACGCTCCGACGAGACGCTCTGACGAGACGCGTGCGTTCCGGGTGGGAGTGGCCGAGTGCGGCGTAGTGGCCCGGGGGGCGGGGACGCGCGGCCCACGCCAGCTCTCGGCCGAGGACCAAGGCCAGCCGGCCCCCTCGCCTCGGTCGGCGGCGCTTAAACGCCGCGCATCAGCTCAACGAGCCCAATGGAGTTATTTGAAACTGGAACAATCACGAAGCATTCGTACAAACGATTAAGCCAGTTGAGCGCAGTATTTCCGTCTCGCTGCGCCCTCCGTTTCGCCATCCCGTGCTCCTTGGGCGGCGCGATCTCTTTGCCCCCGTCCGTTGCGCCATCGGCTGATGCCCTCGACGGGTTGGAACCTCGTGGACTATGACGTAGGCGTGTGCTTTCCAGAATTCCTTTCCTTTGTTAGTACTCGTAAAATGAATCGGTATTTATAGTTTGTTTTATCCTTTCTCTCAAATAGCAAAGTGTGGCGAAACAAAATCAGTTCCCTTAACACGTAAATTGGACTTTAACAAAAGTGTATCGATTCTTTAATTCACTCGTGCTGTACAAGCTTTTAACGCACTTTTTATTTTTGCGAGACTCTTCGATAATAAACGTTACACGAGAGATTTGAGGGTTATAATGATTCATGTCACCAGTTTTGTGGAGAAAGGAAAGAAGAAATGGCGACCTGAGACTATGTATCTGCGAGCTGAGTGTGTTCTTTACTACTCCCTTGAAGAAATAATGAAATGAAATTTAAAAAATAAAACTTTCACCGTTGTGAACCCAAAAGCAGAAGTACCACCCTCGAAAAGAGCCTGCGGTTCGCGCGAGCAGAAGGAAGGCACTTGCGAATGGTCAGTACCTTGTTCATTGCCCTATTTGGGATGAGAATCCCTCCTTCTGCCGGCGCTGCGTGGCTAGTTACGTGATGGCTTTTTACTGCTTCCTCTGCTGGCGTGGGCTTCGACACGCGCTCCCGGCCGCCGTCGCCGCCGCCACCGCCACCACCACCGCCGCCGCCGCCGCCACCGCCACCACCACCGCCCCCGCCGCCGCCCCCGCCGCCGCCCCCCCGCCCCGCCCCCCACCCCCGCCCCTGCCGCCCCGCCACCACCGCCCACGCCTACGCCCACGCCGACATCGCCCCCGCCCTCGCCACCGCCCCACCTCCACCGTCGCCGCCGCCGCCGCCGCCGCTAGCTCCTCGCGAGGGCGCTTCGCGTTCGCCCAAGTGGTGCTTCTCTGTTCGCGCCGAGTGGGAACATACGAATATTCATAAGGGTAACAACCAACGGTTGAAGTCTGCTGGAGAGAATAATGTTCGTCAAGGTGCCCTTTTTACAGCTCTGTTCTGCAGCTTACTTTGTGCATGTGAATATATGCTTCTGGAAAGTACTGAAGGGATTTCTCGTTTTCTTTTCATTTTTTGTACTTTTAAGTATTTTCCTCTCCGTTAAAAATATTTTTAAACACGTATATGTAACTACCCATTTTGGGCATAGAAACGCAAACAAGCAATGGTGCAAAGTTTTTTCCCCTGCTTGCATGTTGCTTGTGAATAAGAAATTGTCTCAGCGAAACCTCTTCATTGTTTTGTCATTCTATTCCACGTCAGAGTTTCCCCAAATTTCAAACATTTCTCAGTTGGTTGCTAACGATAACGTTGACTTGAGAGCCCGGGGCATGGACCTTAGGTGACGAAATCTTACCCGGCAAATCGCCTGTATTAGCAAATACTGTCAGAAATGCGAATGTTGGACTCGGCCACACTATATTTGAAGTGTCAAGTAAGGGAATGTTTTCTGTGTACTTTAGGTATGCCGAGTGTACTAACAAAATTCCATATTTTCTCGCGAAGGTCAGGGCCGTTCATTATATAGACATACTATTTCAGGAACGCAATGCCGCAACTGCATTATTAATTAATTTTTCTTCATTTCACATCTTAAATTTGTGGTACCCTAAAGGTTGTACCGGTCGGCTTAGGTGGCTCAGGGCATCAAGTGCTGTGCTTATGATCGAAAGATCCTAGGGCTCGAGACCCGACGGTGATAGATTTTCGACACTTGCTTGGTAGCTTGGACGAGCTCAGTTGCTGTCTGGAGGAGAATTTTTGCGGCCGGCTGCTCTGGTCGGTAGTTTTCCTTGGTCTTTCCGATCAACACCAGGTGAAAGTCGGGGCAGTTAGCCAATATACGGACCACGAACAACGCGCGATCTTCCCATCCTCTTGCGTGTCCTATCCTGAACCCTTACTTTCACATGCACACATCGGGAGCATAAAGATTATCCCGGCTGGAGCGGTGCCCCGCTGGTTAGGGAATATCCCGCTATCCAAACTGTAGATCGGCGTCGGATCCCACCTTTCATAGGGGTAAGTTCACCGGCACCTCCCGTGATAAAGAAAGTATACAGTACATTTGCGGAACTAATGGCCTTAGTAGTTGATGCGCCTGGAATCACTAATCAATGAATCGACCGACCGACCGACCGACCGACCGACCGACCGACCGACCGACCGACCGACCGACCGACCGACCGACCGACCGACTGACTGACCGACCAGAAGGTTGTGATATTCCTTTAATGTAAAGATTCGTTCCCAAACTTTTCAAGTTACATCGCGTTTTTGTCTCAGCCTTTTTACGTCGACTGTACTCACTCGCACAGTACCACACAACGGTGTTTGAGTCCTTTCCCCCAATGTTGCATTCGCACACCTTTTGAAACCAGACGCCGCGCTCATCCTGCGCCAACTGGCCCTCTGCCCCGCCCCCACTTCTCATTTCCGCAGTTGCTCTTCCGAGCGCAGTTGCAACGCGTCTCGGTTGCCAGCGCCATTTAGGTTAACGGCCCGTCGGAGGGAGAACTATTCATTTTCTATGTTGCCTCGGGAGCTGTAACTCGCGTGTACTGGATCTCTCTCTCTCTCGCGCGCGCTGCACTACACCGTGTCCCGCGTCCGCGTCGTTTCAATGTTTGATCGCGCGTTGACGTACCTCACTCTCTCTTCTCTCTCTCCCCCGCCGTGCAGCAAATACATCGTTCTCCTCCGGCGGCCGGCACCGACGCGTATTATTTAGACCCCCTGGGCTAATTGAGCCGTTCGTTACGCGCGCGCCAAATAAAACACGACGGCGAGGCGCTGCGTTAGGAAGCTTTCGGGCCCACTAATCAAAGAGGGGGCGGGAACAATCTGGTAATGTATGCGCTGTTAACTTGAGTTTAGCGGGAAAGGCAATATACCTCCCATATCGCTGCCGACTGGCTTCCTTGTGAGGAAAGACAGTGTGTTTCGTGACGTCTGTTTACTTTTCTTAGCCGTTTGTGATATGATATTTGTACATAAATGTGAGAATGTGTGTGGTATAAAAGCCTAGTAATGTTATACATTTTCTCTGTTCGTCTTATGTAGAGGTGAAGAATGCTCTTTGTTTTCTTGCTTAAACTTTCTGCCTTCTCAGCATGTTTCAGTTCTTACAGACCTTTGGCAAACTAAACTATCTTGTAATATTGCTTGTATATAGTATAAACGTACAACTATTACGAAACTTATTGGTATCATCTGTGGTAAGATAGGTATGTCTGAAACTCGTAAATTTTGGTACCTTATTACAATTATTACACCAATCATAATATAATCCTCTCTTTGCTTGGCATCTTTTGATGTTTGTCTTATGTCCCTCGCAACTTGGTGAAAATAATGTTTTGTGTTCTTGCATTAGTCTTAACAAATGGGCGCATAGATGCTAAAGCTTAGGTGAATCTTGCTAGAATAATTTCCATTTATTTTTAATTCTTTTTTCTAATAAATGTGTAAAGAAAAGAAAGCTATTCTCACTGCAGCAGAAAATTCGAATTGCTTGAGTGCTCACTGAATCCATGGAGTGCAGAATCTGATGATCTGATAACTTTCTCAGGGCAAACTGATTCAGTCAAACTCCTTCTTTGGCTGCAGAAATTAGCAGATCTTGAAATAAGTCACAGAGCAGGTTTGTTTCAACTCTTCTGCTTTACGTAGTTGATGTAGTAGATGAATTTATGCACACGGTGTCTGCAAGTCAGATTCTTCAAACTGTTGCGCACTTTGCTCGAATTTTTACTTGGGGACATTCTGCACTTTTCGCTAAAACAGTGATGCCAGTAGGTTGTTCTTTTATTGAGCAGGGAGTTCTCTGCTGTGTGTGCTGCACAACTTGGTGCCTCTCAGCTCCATACGTTCCACAGCCCGTCACGGGCCGGCGCACCGCTTCGTCTGTATGCTCTCGGCGCGTCTGTGGAAACCCACCCCGTGCGCGCTCTCGCGGCAGCTGCGGTGGCGGCAGCGGCGACGTTTCTTTTTTATTTACTCGCTCTTTTTCTTTTTTCAACGCAACGGTTAATTGCGAAGCGCGCGACCGCGCGGTCCCCATTGTGCCCGCGGAAAACCGAGGGCGACCGCGCGCAGCCTCGCATGCGAGGCGCAGTCCCCTCGTGCACGCCAGCATTGCCACCGCCGCCGACGCCGCTCCCACTCCTCGCCATGCGCCGTTTTCCGCTCATCGTCACCTTCGCTGTAATCGTTGGTCACCGTCGTCGTTAGTCATCACCACATATATTCACTGCCGCCTGCACCATCACAATTGCTGTTACCGTAACCGCCTCCGTCGCCCTTCCGCCACCTCGTCCCTACCGCCCGTCGTCGCCTTCGTCCTCGCCGACACCGTCTCTAAACCCACCATCTCTTCCCTGCTACTGTCCCGTCATGGCGACCGCCACTGTGCCGGCATCGTCTCTTCCTTGCCACTGTCTTGCCATCGCGACCGTTACTGTCCCGCCAAAAAATCTTTCCTGCCACTCACCTGTTATCGCGACCGCCACTGTCCCACAATAGTCTCTTCCCTGCCACTGTCCTGCCTTCGCGACCGCCACTGTCCCACCACAGTCTCTTCCTTGCCGGACCGGGAGCGGTAGCTCAGTGCATCAACTGATGTCACTGCAGCGCCTCTGACCGGGAGGTTCTAGGTTCCCAATCCCCACGGCGGCAGGATTTTTGACACTTGCTTTTCGGCTAGGTCGAATTTAGTCGATGTCTGGAGGAAAATTCTATCGGCCGGCTGCTCTGATCGGTAGTTTTCCGTGGTTTCTCCGATCAACACCAGGCGCATGCCGGAGCAGTACCCTACCAAACGGGCCACGGACCGCGCACGATCTGTCCTTCCTCTTCCTTGCCCTATCCTCTCCCCTATCCACTGACGTGCACTACACTGCCACATATTCTGGGAGATCGGTCGGGAGCTTAGAGCTTGTCCCGGCTGGGGCGGTGCCCCGCTGGTGGGAGAGACCTGGTTAGGGGGAAACCCCACTAGACGGTAGGTCGGCGCCGGATCTCGCCATCCAGCGGGGGAAGACCACTGCCATCCCCCGCGAAAAAAACATGCAATACACTAATGGGACTAATGACCAAAGCAGTTGACGTGCCCGGAAACACGAAAAAATCAATCAGTCTTCCCTGCCACTCTCCCGCCATCTCTTCCTTTCCAACGTTTCTGCCACTGTCCTGCCACCGCGACCACCTCTTGTCCTGTCATCGTGCCCGTCTCTCGATCTTGACGCGTGCTCGTCTCTCGATCTTGACCATAAACTGCGGCAACAGCCAAGAATATCGATGGGATTGCTACTGGTTTCTCTTTTGTAGAGAAATCCTCAGCTTCAATGAGGACAGGCAGATCCGTCCTCCCACCCTCGGGGGTAGCCAGACTATTCAACCAATCCAAATACAGATCATCACGTTGCAGACAAACCCGAATGTATTTTACAATATTGAAGCTGAAAGGATGCTTCTCGGAACGCTCCAAGAGCAGAAACATTACCAAGCGACTCTGATGTACCTAGTCGCAAACATGATTCCTGGAGGTGGTGCAATCAGGTTCTCAAGAATGAAATATCGATGATGATGCAACTCATATTCGATGGACTGCCAACCATGCCAGCAGAGTTAATGGGTTACCTGAAGGCATTTTATCTCTGACAAGTAGACTCTCTAGACTTACATAAAGTCAATACTAATTACAAAATGATTTACGGAAGCCTTGTTCATTCCCCGTGATGGCAGAACTACTGCATTGCTACTGCGTAGTGTATGGATAATTTGTAATAAACAAGATCCAATTATGACACTACACCCATTTGTGACTTGTACATACTACCTTTTCTTTTGCTGTTTGGGTTTGTATTTTGTCGATACCTATACATTAGGCTTATAGAAAGATTAATCCAATCATATCGAATTGTAAGACGATTTGGGTGTTAAAGTAGGAGAGTAGCTCGATAACCGACACTTACTTCATCAAGCTTTATTGCGAAACAATAAGAGTCATATGTATGTACACAAATAAAAACAAATATATCTCGCTGACGCGACCGCCACTACTCCGCCGTCGGCATCGCCACCTCCACCGCAACCGAAACCACATCCGTCTCCGTCACCAGGTCGCCGCCTGCCTAACCGCCGCAACCACCGGGCCATCCGTTTGTCTCCGAACGCGCACACTCCGGAAACTTCACAATTCACGCGCGGCCGCGTGCGCCTCGGGGGCTGCCAGTTGCCCCCGGGCACGCCACTGCCACTGTTACTGCCTCCGCCTCTGCCACTGCTGTCACTGCTACTGTCACTGTCACTGCCACTGCCACTGCCACTGCTACTGTCACTGCTACTGCCTCTGCCACTTCTACTGCCTCTGCGAGTGTCACTGCTACTGTCACTGTCACTGCCACTGTCATTGCCACTGTCACTGCTACTGCCACTGCTACTGATACTGCCTCTGCCTCTGCCACTGCCACTGATATTTCCTCAGCCTCTGCCACTGCTATTGCCACTGCCACTGCCACTGCCACTGCCACTGCCACTGCCTCTGCTGGCTCTGACAGAATGCCAATACCGATCTTCTTAACAGGCTTTTAATAACATCGAATCGTTGTGTAACTAGTATACCAAAACCTTCCCCCTCCCCAAATCACATTGCATCCCATCCGAAGTGCTAGGTCTCTTGCGCCAATTTTGCTTTACAGAATGCTTGCTTTTTCCCTTTCTTCTTTTTTCCTTCTATATTGTATTTTTTTCTTTAGAAAAAGTGTTTCATAAATGAAATCACATTTGGATGCAGTATGTAATTTGTTATAATAAATACTGTATAAGGATAGTGAATAAACGTTTTTCATATAATAATGTAGTGCATCAAAAGTCATATATTAATGGGAATAATAAATGTATGTTTTTAACAGTGTTTATTTACAGTTCGGGAGATCCCAGTGGCATTTCCTAATATAAATGAAAACTGTAATAAATACTCCATTTTCCACGCAATGCACTTAAAAAGATAGTCTAGACAAACGCACGTAGCAAGTTTCGTAAAAATCCATGCAGTAGTTTTCGAGAAAATGAATTTCGAGCGCCTAGGTACTGGAAATCGCCCACTGTGCGGCGGCACGGTTGGGATGTCAAGGCCCGCGGATGACTCTGCATGCTTTCGCGGGTGGCGTCACGTGTGTGTCTTGTTTTCACGCCGTCGCGTCGCCTTTCGCGTATCGCGTTCTCCTGTGCTGGCCAGGCCTCTCTCTAGCAACGCAAACATCGCGTCGGCATTGTGTTAAAAGGTGAGGGAGCCGAGCGATAGCAATGGAAGATTTCGTGACCCGTCTCCGCTTGCGGGGAAATTCCTCTCGTTCTAATTGTAAGTGTAAGGCCTAACAACACGTTACGTTCGTTTCGAGCTGTTATATTCTTTCATCCAGGCGTTGAAAGATAGCAAGGAAAGTCTCATGACGAAATGTTTTTATTAATAAGTCTATAATAATATCTAACTACATTCCTTGACTTTTTAAGGTTCATATTGCTCTGCAAATTTAAAAAAATCAAATATGTTCATTGTGGTCTTGAAACTGTAATTTGTGTAAGTTTTCTACATTGGAAAATTAAGAATAGGTTTGGTTATGTCTTTGATCCCGATGAATAAGCTGATAAGTCATGAAAACTTAATTTTACAGGAGAGCAAAAAACAACGTTTAAATGAATTAAGTCAAGGATGAATGATATTCAAACGAAGGTGATATTCAAACAAAACTATTTTTGTGTAGGTTTTGTTTATATATCATTAATCTCTTATTTATAGCATTAGTTTAAAGTTTTTTTTGCTCCCCTGTAAAATTAAGTTTTTTTGACTTATCAGCTTATTCACCGGGGTCAATTTCATATTAGTTCTGTTGAAAAAGGAAACTATATATTATTTTGTAGTTTGTGTAATATGTGAATTTTCATTTATGCGATTTAATTTGTTTTTAATGTATCTGTAGAAAGTACCGTCAATTTTTAGATGTTAAATTATTGTTTGTTCTGTTACAGGTAAGTAAAACGAGAAAGCTGAGGGAGATAGTATCTGCAGTGTTCGTGAGTAAATGTTGTTTGGATTGATTGCTTATTTCCTTTATTATTTTACTTAAAATATAAATCAATCGAAGTCAGTCACGACACTTAAACTCTTGGGTATGGTGCAAATTATGAAGAGCCATCCATTTTTTAATCTGAAGACTTACAAATGTGCCGCCGAATTGAAGTGTCTATAAAGTGGTTATGCGAAGAGTTAGGTTTCTCTGTTTGTGACAACATTGTCTTTTGACCTATCCGGCTTCTTGCTTTTAAGGACATGTTGCAGAATCGCGGACTTAGTGTAAACATCGTTTAATAGAGTTAGGGCGTCGCGACAAGGACTGCAGCGAGAAGAGCACAAAAACTTCCCCGTCTTCGGTGGCTTTCGGCAAAATGACTGAAAAGGAGAGCGTCGGAACGCAGGGCACCGAGCCAAGAGGTCTCGGCACGGATTGTCTGTGGAAGTCGAATTCAACTTTGTTTTACTGGTGACCCGCCATATCGTGCAAGTTTTTGTTGGAGCTATCGTCGTTGGAGACGTTAGTGATACGTAAGTCCATACGTCGTCCATAACTTGTACGCTGAATCTGTAGCGAGGAGTCGCGATGTTTTTGTGGTGGTGAGCTACTCTAGTTCTAGTGTTTTGGCAGCGAACTGTGCTGATTTGTAGCCGTTGTATTGAATATGAAAGTGCTGGAACGAATATGGAAGTAGATAGGCGTGTTATTAATTCTACTCTTTGGGTATGTCGGGATCTTCAGGATAAATCAGCCGTATGCACAGAGAACTCGGGCGCAGTATTGCATTATTCATTGTAGTCGTGTGTCTCTGCACCAGCTATTATGTATAAAGTAGAAATTACAGTGCTATAAACGTATGTATAATGTGTATTCTTCTTGTGGGTTTTATCTTAAATTCATTATGTTGTATCTGGAACTATGTTTATTTTTTACTATCAATTAATAGTTCTCAAACTCTTGAATTATCCAGCTCTCAAAAGGAAGTTATACTGTAAATTTTCGGAAACTCCTTTTATCTAATGCCTCTGCGTCGGTTTTTACTTGTATAAAGAAGAAATATATAGGAACTATTATTCTGATCGAAAGTAGAGAAAATAGTATTATCCTTCACGTGTGTTTTCGTCATGAGTTCAGTACGTGTTTCTTCTAATTCACTACCAAAAACATATTTTACTATTTTTTATTTTGTTCAATTTTCGAAACGGTTTTATTGTAAATTTTTGTAGAACCTGTATCTGATAATGTGGTTACATTAAACCACGAAACTTCGTGTTATGTCTTTACTAATGGAATATAAATTTCTCAATAACTAAGAATTTTTGTTTGTTTGTTGATTGTCAATAATTGATTGAAAACTTCTATTCTTCTAATTTTATCATACGATTTTTTTATAATTATGAGGATAGATGTGTGCTAATAAATCGAAAAGGTCGTTTAGAAGAATGAAAAATGTAACGTAAAATGAGTAGGGTAAATGCTAGGTATTATATATCAAGCGTATATTTAAGACATTTGAGTCTCCGATAACGTTGACAATTAATTCAGTGTGTGGACAGTTTTTAATTTTTGCAACAGAAAGCAAGACATTTTTTTTTCAGTTTACGCAGAAGTCTCCGTTTCAGTGCATTTATTTATATAATTGTTGCCTCCCCCCGCCAACCAATTCGTTTTATATAACCGAAACATTCCCAGCCACTCTCTCCCGTCGCCGTAGAGCTATTTATAGGATCGCGAGAATAAAGCCAGGTAAACATGGTTATCTTTGTGTGGCGGTCCATTCTGCAGGGCTTAGGGCGCGGGGAGGGGGGAAGGTTGGGTCCGTTGCAGGGCGCAGTACGCGCCTCCTTTCTCGTCGTCGTGTGGCTGTGATCCGTCGAAGGCTCCCCCTCCGCCAGCGGGAGAGGGAGAGAGCAGAGCGGCCTCCCCGTGGTGTTTACGGCCTCTCCGCCCGCCCGGCGCCCTCTGCCGTCGGAGCCCCTCTCACGTCGCTCTCCCGCGGCGCGGCGCCGCCGTCGCCCGGCCCGCCCGCCCGCCGGCCGGCCGGCCGACCGGAAAGCACCCCATCAGCGCTTTTAGCGGCTGCCGTCGTTGCTGCCACTCGCCCCGAGCGCTGCTCTCCGCCGCGGCGCCGAGCGCAGGCCGACGGCGGCGGTGGAGCGTTCCGGCGCCGAGCTGGCGGGGCGATGACGGCCTCCACAGGGACGCCGGTGACGTGAGGCCGTGGAGGACCACGACGGCAGCCTTGATATCCTTCTTTTTTTTCTCTCCAATTTATTTGCTTTCTGATGTACAGCCTCTTTTACTATGATACAGAATTACAGAGTTGAATTTAATTTAGAAGTTATGTTTTTTAATTTGGATTATTTAGAGGATTGATTGATTGATTGATTTTTTCGTGTTTCCCGGCGCGTCAACTCCTTTAGTCATTAGTCCCGTTAGTGTAGTGCGTGTTTTTTCTCGGGAGATGGCGGTGATCTTCCCCCGCTGGATGGCGAGATCCGGCGCCGACCTACCGTCGGCTAGTGGGGTTTCCCCCTAACCAGGACTCTCCCACCAGCAGGGCACCGCCCCAGCCGGGACAAGCTCGAAGCTCCAGACCGGTCTCCCGGAATATGTGGTAGTGTAGTGCATGTTAGTGTATGTGTGTAAGGGGAGAGGATAGGACAAGGAAGAGGAAGGACAGATTGCGCACGGTCCGTGGCCCGTTTGGTAGGTACTGCTCCGGCATTCGCCTGGTGTTGATCGGAGAAACCACGAAAAACTACCGATCAGAGCAGCCGGCCGCTAGAATTCTCCTCCAGACAGCGACTGAATTCGACCTAGCTGAAAAGCTATCCTGCCGCCGTGGGGAGTGGGAACCTAGGACCTTCCGGTCAGAGGCGCTGCAGTGACATCGGTTGAAGCACTGAGCTACCGCTCCCGGTTATTTAGAGGAGTTGTATGTGTGAGGAGCTTAGGGTGGGTCGAAAAAGTGTGTGGCAAGTTTCCTGCGGATGCGTACTCTATTTGGGGTTTGTTTCGTTGAGAGCCGTGACGCGAGTTCTGGTTGCGAACGTTCAAAGGATGGGTTCGGCGATTTTGGAAGGTGTTGGCACAGTAATGCCTGTTATTCTGGATAGAAAAATGTTCTTTTGTCTTGTAAATATGCATCGACGGTTGAACTTTCTTCCCGCACCGAAAGAGACTTGAAATGGCATTTCGCGCATAAATTGAAATTTTGTACGATTACGGGGACATGATTATGTCAGCCCATATTATTGAAAATTCAAAGAAGTGGTAAGTTGATGAGTTTGTTACTTTTTAATTGTAATGATTTTTTCTGTCCATCAATTATTTACAGACAATTATTGTGTTGACAGTAGAACAATACACTTCACTAACATATTTTTATTTACACTACGCTTTCACTACATGTACATGTTAAACATAATACCGAAAACATACATGTAATGAAAGCATGTAAATGTAAATAAATTGTATATAATGTGAAGTGCATTGTTCTTCTGTCAACACAATAATTGTCTGCAAATAATTGGTGACCAGGAAAAAATAATTACAATTACATGTCGATAATGCAGTGTTCTGATAACACGTAGTAGTAAATTTCGTGTATTGCGATCCTTTTACTGACCATACATTCTGTTTTATAAATTGTTATTAAAATATAATCTGTTGAAACTTTTCCTCAATGGTCATACTTTTAGGCTGAGCGATGTGATAAAAATATGAGGTAACAAATAGAAAAATATACACCTAAGAAAATCTTCTCTTGTAATGGAATGCTCCTGGAACACTACTATTTTGATTGACTTGACATGTGTATTCTACATTTGGTACGTCTCCTTTCCCTTGTGATCTGAAAACCATTTGACAACAAATTTCGAAACGTAATGAACTTAAATATGTTTCTACAGTGTTGCACCTTGCACTCCTTACATCGAAGTTGGAAAATAAATTCTCAGAACGGGTGACATCGTTTGGTGAATCGCACGTGGACCCTTAACGACGGCATTGCTTTGTTGAAACGCTACTAAAGCCCAGATTGGCCCGGGTAATTGGTTCTCTCGCTTGTGACGTTTTACGCGTCTCGGAAATTGGGCGGCGACTGCGACCGCGTTTGTTTAGGATTTCCATCACGTCCGCCTCCGAAATTTCTGTTAGCCGTCTACACGCTCTCGGTCTTCGTCTTCGGGAACAATAGCGAGCTTCCAGGAATTTTATTTTTGCTTTTTCTCTTTAAATCAGGGCCCCAAACGTAACCATACATAAATTCGTTCCGGAAGATTGTGCTTTCTCCTCTTCTCTGTAAGAGATTACCTTGGGGTTTTCCTTACATTGCATGCAGCTTGGTAGTATAGAAGGGGCGCCACCTGCTTGGCGGTTTCCCAGAGCACTTTGCTGCTACTCACCCTCGCTACGCGTCCCGTCTCCAAACCTGTTTTATATTTAGATCGCGCTTTTCCCGCAGGAGGCGGTAGCGGCGAATAGTGCTGTACTCATCATTAAGAACCTTGCGTGATACTCGCGAACTCCTTGGCTTGCGAGTCAGCCGTCCGCCCTCCGCTTGCCGCCCGCCGCCCGCCGCCCGCCGCCCGCCTTCTGGTCGCTCCGTCCGGCGAACCAGCTGGGAGGTACGCGGGCGTTCATTCATCCTCGTAATCCCCCACTGGAATTTCCGACTGGGCGGAGGTGCCGGCGCACGAGAAGAGAGCGAAGGAAGAAAGCGCGGGGCTGAGGAAGGAAGGAGGACGCGCCACACACAAAGGCCCACGGTTCTTCGTCTGGCGCGCTTCTATCGTTCAAGAAAATACGACTTATCTACTTAGTTCCTCAGGAGCGGCCCCGAAATTCGTTCGGCCCGGGGGAGAGCGCAGGAGGGGGCGGGGCCGAGGCAGGCGCTCGTCCGGCCCAACTCCCCTGCGGCCGAGCGGCGCAGTGATTCCAAATGCAGTTCCACGAGGGCGAAGTTCCTGAACTTCCGGAGTTCACTGCGGATTGCTTAACTTGCGCGGCAACACCACTAACTAGTATTTTGTTTTGATTATTTCACTTGTGGACGAAATACGAGTAATGTTCAAGAATTCCATCCGTCTGGATCAATCTCAGACACTTTACACATGCTTATCCTTATCATTCTCAAAACTCACAGCGGCGTACATGTGTTGCAAGTAGATCATGCGTTTGGTGAGGCTGAGGAGCAGAGGAGATCGGAAAGCTGGTCCTACTAATTACGAAATTCTAAAATTTTATGATCTCATAAAATATTGCTGTTGATTTATTACTAACTATATTTCAGTCCTCTCAAAAATTACGGATACATTCTTTTGAAAATTACAGAAATTGCCAGATAATAATAATAATAATAATAATAATAATAATAATAATAATAATAATAATAATAATAATAATAATATGTAGGTCTAGTTACCTGGATCGCGTAATAAAAAGAGGTCTTAAGTAAATCATGAGAATAATGCAAAATCTACTTGGACTTTCCGTTGTCATTTCGGGGCAACTGTGTACCGTTGCGGGCGCCCAATGGGAGAGAGACGGAGAGGAAGAGAAAAGAAGCTGCAGGTCACTCATTTCGAGGAAGAAGAAGAAGAAGCAGCGGCTGCAGCGTGGGATGACGCACGGAGCGCGTGCGGTCCCTCGCGGCTCGGAGCGGAGCGGGGAGGGGAGGGGAGGGGAGACGAGGCACTGGATTCCAGAGGGCTCGCTGCTCGTCCTTATATGGCGAGCGCTCTCTAGGATAGGCGGTGGCGGCCTGCTCGCTTGCCGGGAGAGAGAGAGAGAAAGAGAGAGGGAGAGGCGCGTCGGTTCGTTGTACCTGGGGCGGCTCGGGCCGCGGCCTTCGCCGCGCGAACACCCGCTCCCTGCTGGCTCTCGGACGGTGGACATGTGGTACCCAAGCTGCACATTCAGTTTTCAGTGAACGCGTAACGAGGCTGACTCCTGGCTGTTCTCCTGGCATTAAAGAAGAAGTAGGTTGTTAACAATAATATTGGGACTGCACACTCCTATTGCAATATGATAAATGGCCTTTAAATCAAATAATGACCCTCATAACCAACTTAAGTTTGTCTAAAGTTTTTAGTAAATCGAATGTTGAAAAATGCCAATCATTGGATTTAGTGAACTATTTTAATGTTTTTTTTTACAATGTCAAGAATTTATCTTTAAAATATGTCAAAGGTTGCATTGGAATAATCCGAGTTTCAGCGTGCCGAAGAAAATTCTAAGAATGAAATGAATTCCCGAAGTGTCTTAACTTTCTGAGGTGCTGGTTCTTAGGAACAAGTGAGTCGCTTTGTATATTAGTAATTGTGAAACCGGACAGTTGTGAACTTACGAATGCAAAGGCACTGAATTGTGGGTTCTTTAAATGTATGGGAAATATGATACATCAGAAACTTCGGCGTAAACTTGAACTATCAGTTTTCGTTATGATTTCAAGTTTGTTCTTTTATAGTTTTGTGGACTGGTTGTCGGGATGACATTTCGAAACGTTCACATAATTGTTTTCTCGAACGAGTTCGGTCGTTCCAAAAGACATCTGGAGGTATGTTTCTCAATCATAAAGAATTATTGTACGAGCATTTCTAAATGTTGCATTTCATTGTGGATTGTCGACTGAAGCACTACAGTGTCTTATTTCAAGTATGACTTCCTTCATGTGAAAAAGTTCTCGTGTCATGTAATAAAGTGTCAGCGCAAGCTATGTTGCAAGAGTTCCATAATTTCTGAGTAATTTCTGTTTTCATACATCAAAAGAATATTTAGTTCATTGTAAATAGAATTTGGACAAATATGCGCCTTATATTACTGAATTTTTGTTGTACGTTACTGCGTGTACAATACAATCGAAAAATTCTAATTTCAGTACGTCTTAGCCCGTTATTTTCGTATTCACTTCAGTAATTTCTGGTGGTAAACGATACATTTTCTTAGGAGAAATGGGTGAGGCGTGTAATGCTGCAAAATTAGTGGGTGGCATTAGCTAGAAGAAAATGTAAAGATAATTGACGGCATTGGTCATGTGGTTTTGTTCCCATATGCCCGCGCAGTCGTGTAGTAGTTAGAAAGGTCATGGGTCTTCAGTCAGGCTGTGTACTCGCATGACGAATCGCTCCGTCTCCTTTCCTTACACTGTTTCCTCACCCGCCCCACCTCACCCAACCCCGCCCCCGCCCCGTTCCCGCCACGCGACGCCACGCCCCCGCCCCGCCCCGCCCCTCCCTCGCCCCTCCCCACCCTCCCCTCCCACGCCTCGTTCCTACTCCACCCCCTCGCCCGCTACCCTGTCCCGCCTCCACCCTCGCCCCCACCCCCGCCCCCGCCAGCGCTCCCTTATCCGATTACGCCTCCGCCCCTCCCCCGACCAAGCAGACTCCGTCCCTGTTGCCACCGCTCCCGGAACTGCCTCTGCTATTCTCATCTTCACTACCCAGCTCCCCCACTTCATCCGATCGTTCCACCCACCCTCATCGGCTCCTCCTCTCCCACCGCCACCCAACTTAACAACTGCCATCATTTTTACCGCCCACATTTGGAAACCATCACTGCCTTTCAGACCACCAGCACCTGCACCAATATTGCTGGACCTCCCAATTTCCACTGCTTCCGTTATCGCCGTCGTCTCTCCTGCCTTGTCCCAGCGCCAGCACCAACATGACCTCTTCCTCCTCCAGTGCGGCCGCCGCCGCTGCGTTGCGTGACTGGGGACTGGCGCTGCCCCGCCTGCTGCTACCGGCGGCGCTGGCTGCGTCAGGAGCTCATTAGAACGTGGGGAGGGGGTCATTTGGTCGTAATGGCCACAATAACCACATCTCACGAGTTGGAAATGGACGTGGCGTGGAAGTAAAGACACGAAATTTATACGCGCCGCTATGCATTCGGAATTAGATTACATACTGCGACGACATACGGCGGCCGTCTCGGGCGGGCCCAGGAAGCAGATGGTTATTGAAGACCTGACGGCCTTATGTTTGGCCAGATTTGGACGCTGCATTTGCAGATAAGGAATCAACTTACGTAGATGCGACAAACGTTCGGAAAAGATGATATTCCTTAGGAGTGTAATTTCAATTAAAAACTCGACAATAAACGTAAAATAGAACTACTATTTTGTAACATGTATTGGTAATAGTTAAACAGTCATTGTGCTTTGAACAATTTGTAAGAGAACATGTAAAAATAATTATGGCTTACAGCTAAGCACGAAGTATTTTGAAGCAATGATTCAGGTTGGTAGATTAGGTTGATCGGCAGTGTTTGGCGTGTTTTCACTGTTCTTCGTGATCGTGAACTACCTCTTCGCCATTTCACACAAATACTTGTTTCGCGGTGTTAAGTTTCTTCCCATACAAATAATTTGATTTCCATTTCCCGTCATACCGCAGCTGTTACGAATTATTTTGTTTCATAACTGCGGTTTCCAGTTACAAGAAAACTTTCTGCGCAGAATGTTTTCAGAAATGTTAAAACTTTTGCATTGAATTACACATACGAATTTAACAACTGTTTTGTATAATGTTAAAATAGCTATCAAGTGTGAAAAAGAGCCTTCATTTCCATTGTGTTAGGCTTATTTAAATTTCCGTATTCAGTTTCCCCAACCCTGCCGTTGTAATCAAAGCTACAATAATGAAATGAGGGCTGAGTTCTAAAATAAGAGAAAGAAAAAAATGATGTGTAGAGTAGTGCATATTTAAACTGTGATATTAAGTACAATAAACCCGCGTTAGCACGAACTCGCTTAACACGAATTTCACCGTAACACGAACAAAACGTCGGTCCCGCCAGGGGATTACGGTTATACGGACATTTATAATATTCGAATAACGCGAATTTTTTTTTATATGAACTCCAATTATTTCGGTCCCTTGGAATTTGTGTTAGTAAGGGTTTACTGTATATGGAAGGAAGGAAAATTAGTATATTATGCAACAAGTTTATGTTTTATTTATTGCTTGAATACACGTTTTGAAAACGAGCGACGTTAGAAGTAAGTTTTCATATTTCTAACAATGCAGTAAAGCAACATTACAAACGAAATGCATACACTCATTTTATGTAACAAAATTATACGAAATTGTGTATAATAATTCTTCAATTTATGAGAGATTCAAAGTTAATTTATGGAACAAACTTTATTGTGACGTCACGGGTATTTGTCATCTGTGTGAAGAAAACCGTGGTGAGCTGTTTGATTCACCTCTACCACCCCACATTCTCTCGCTGCGATTGGCTGAATGTGTGATGGCGCAATTATTCGTGCCATAAACGGCAAATACGTAATTATCTGTGCCGCCGTAAAGTGCCACTTTATGAACAACGTCTTCTAACGTAAATTGCTGGAATACGAAAAAAAAATATATATTGTGAATAGTGAAGCTTGAAATCGCGGTAGACAGGCGGTAGGAGAGCTGGAAAATCAGATTCAGATGGTTCCCAGCTTCACGATTACAAGTTCCGCGTGTTAACCGCGCGCCCAACTTGATGGGTGATGTAATTAGAGCATTGAGAATTTGCATGGCGCGGCGCGGCGCGGCGCGGCGCAGAGTTGGAGAGCGCGCGGCGCCAGTTGTGCGCGTTGTGTATTCAGAGATTCTGCGCCCGCGAGGCGCCGGTGGCGCGGTGGCGGAGGGGGCGTGGGGTGCGCGAGGAATACGTAGTCTGCGGGTTGGGTGCTGCGGGCGTATAGACGTTCGGGGAAAGGGAGTTTTGGGAGTGATGTGCAATGGGTGGCGCGTGGTGGAGTGGGTGAGCCGTGGGTGGGTTGGAGTGGGCGACCCGAGGGTGGGTGAGAGGTTGGATTGCAGTGGGCTAGCGAGTGTGGGAGTAGGTAACCCGTGAGTGGATGGGTTGGAGTGGATTAGCGAGTGTGGGAGTGGGTGACCCGCGCGTGGGTGAGTAGGTGGGTTCGAGTGGGCGAGCGAGTGTGGGAGTGGGTGACCAGTGGGTGGATGAGTGGGTGGGTTCGAGTGGGCGAGCGAGTGTGGGAGTGGGTGACCCGTGAGTGGGTGGCTTCGAGTGGACGTGCGAGTGTGGGAGTAGGTGACCCGCGGGTGGGTGAAAGAGTGGGTTCGAGTGGGCGAGCGAGTGTGGGAGCGGGTGACCCGCGGGTGGGTGGGTTCTAGTTGGCGAGTAAGTGACCAGCAGGTGGGTGGGTGGGTTCAAGTAGGCGAGCGAGTGTGGAAGTGGGTGACCCGCGGGTGGGTGGGTTCGAGTGAGCGAGTGAGTGACCAGCAGGTGGGTGGGTTCGAGTGGGCGAGCGAGTGTGGAAGTGGGTGACTCGCGGGTGGGTGGGTGGGTTCGAGTGTGGGAGTGAGTGTAAATGAGGGCGGGTGGGCGGGGTTGTGCGGTTGGGCGTCGCGGCGTCTACCGGCTTTGCTGCGAGCGAGTGCGGGAGCGCGTGTTCCGACGCACCTCGGCGTCCTAGCGGCCTTTGTGCGCGTGAGAACGCGCTCCACGCGTGAATCCCCACCCTCCGCGCAAAGTGACGACGCCAGGCGCGGCGCGGCGCGGCGCGGCGCGGTGCGACGCGACGCGAAGCGACGCGCGTTCTGCCGGGGAGCTCTGCGTGTGTGTATGTGAGGGTGTGTTTGTGTGTGTGCACGGCGCCGAGTCGGCGTTTCGCATGTGCTGCATCCGACGCGGGCTGACGCAGGCGGCTGCTGCCACCTTCTGTCGCCGCCCCGCGGTGCGCCGCTCGTGCCTGTGGTTGTGGCGCTGCGAGACGGCGGACGGGGCCGTTGGCGCCGCTGTAGTCTCTTTTGGTTCCGTTGTCCTTTGCATGTGTTTTTCACCGCATGGTCCTTTTCCACTTCGTGTTTATCCCTGCGCTTCGTTTCTGGTCTCTTTTACCGTAGTTCTTTTCGCTTCCTCTTCTTTCTCGTTTAAATTCCCCTCTGTCATCCTGCACGACACGAATCCGGGCCCATAATTGTGTATATTTTCCGTTTTTCTGTTCTTAAATATTTGTTTTTAATTATCCTTGTTGACGTTTTATTCTGTACGTTTGCCGTCATTGCTCTGCAATTGTTATTTCATACTGCGAAAGCCGTTACTTTTTATGCATGTAATAACTCACTCAATAACTATTACATTTTTATGCTTTATACTGAAAGTGCATTTATTTATTTATTTTCGAATGAACAACTTGCGGTAGACAGTACTTGCATCATTGTTAACTTCGAAAATGTTTCCCTATTGGTCCTATTTTGTGTACGTTACCACCATTAATGACACCAAACGTTGAAATATTTGTTGTTGGGCACATTTGACTTTTGAAAATCAAACTACTGCTCGAGAAGATGCTTTGTTTATCGTAACAGCATTTTCAAGGATGTTGTAAATATATTCTTGTGTCTTTTCTATTAAATTTCGTGTGGTTCTTTATTGCGTCATTTGATTCTTTAAAATCGGATAATATATTTACCCCTGATTTCAGACTCATAAATATTAATTTATTACATTGCGACGCATGATTTAATTTACCACGAGATTTAATTTACACCCTTTTCCTAATTGCAATAAGATAAAAAAAATCTTTGTTGCTCCGAAGCTCTTTTTGCTAATCAGATTCTGTGCAGGTACCAATGTTTACTTTTATGAAGAAATCTTACATTTTAAACATTGTATTTACCAAATAAGTAAAGTATTTTGATTATTATCAGTGTCCTTAATTGTATCGCTATTACAAGATCTTTATCACATTATTGTATCTTACATCATTCACAAGTTTTTAGTTTTATTTCAATTTAGTAGACGGGCGAAGAGAGTTCTCAGAAATCAAACTTTTCAGTGGATTCTCTAACAGTCCCATTTCACAAACTGTTAGTTTAGTGAATGAGTAGCGCATCCTATGAGGTCTAGAGTGGACTAGTAGAGCTTTCGGGGAGGTGTGCGTCCGTTTCGAAGCACTGCTAGGCGCCGCCGCAAACAAACCGATCCGAGGATCGAACCAAGTCCCCTGCACCTCGTCCGCAGGGCTGGGTGCGCCCCAGGGGCCACGAGGGAGACATCGATTGTTCCGGCGCGCGACCACGTGACCTGCGCGCCGCGCCTTGAATGGGCCGCGTGACGTAAGTTTTCGCGGAAGTGCGGGCGGCCGAGGAGGAGGGAGAGGGGGAAGGGGAAGGGAGCGTCGCCACTCGAAAGCGAACCCCCCGCCCACCCGCCCGCCCGCGGCGAGTTAGAGAACGCGAAGTAGGAAGATAAATGGGCCTTTGAGGATTGAAGAAGCGACGGGGAAAAGATGATTTGAGGTATTACGAAGGATAGTGGAAGAAAGGAGGAAGTGAAAGATCAAAAAGAGGTGGAAAGATGTAAAATCCGAAATGGGAAAGCCATGTTTTCACTCCATTGACAACTCGGATTGAGACTTCACGTATTCAATTACAATACACCATGCTTACTCGGCATACTTTACGTTCTATTATTGTTTCCTTTAATTGTGCTTCTAATAACATCGGTCATCCGGCACTTTTTGTCTTCCTCTTCGTCTTCAATCCCTATAAATATAGGAATTGAACTTTCGACCTTGTAAGGCAACCTTGTAGCACTTTCGAACGGAGAGGGAGATACTGCATACTAAGTTGTTTATTTTACCTATTTTCATTCTTCTTATATCCTTATTCTATGAGTTCCGACGTAAGCTGCTTCCATTACGTTTACACAAGCCTTTACGTGCCTGTTAAGGGGCAAAATTTTTAATGCAACAGCTGAAGATTCGCAGAATTCCGCCGTATACGCTCAATTCACTGCATCGTAAACGCGAAGTTGAATTCCACTTCCTGCAATTCGCCCCCCCCCCCCCCCGATTCGCAGAGAGCACGCCCACCGCCGGGTATTATTTATGGGTGCGCCCCGCCCTTTCCATTCTGTTTGCGGACTTGTAAGTCCTCCGCGCGCGTGCAACCCCGGAGCCGTGGGGGGGGGTGAGGGGCGGGGAAGGACGCCCCACGTGTGCCCCTGCTCGGGTGACATACGTACTTAACCCGTTGACTGGCGGGTGAGCGAGCGAGTGCGGGATCGGGTGGGCGAGGACTAGAGACCGGATGTTTAAGTAATTACATATTTTTCTACTTACCGAATTGAAAATTGTAATCTGGGGGAATCGTCTCTGTCCTAACATAATATCCATTTTTCTCGCTACATATTTTTATTTTATTTCGCTACGTATTCAGTACTATATTACATATTTCACATAGTTTGCTATTTTCACAACATATTTTTTATTCTATCAATTTTATTATCCATTTTTTCATGAGAAAAGGTAGCTTTTAGAAAATCAGCATTTTTTCCCTACAGTTACTGCACGCTGTCAACTCCAGTTACGCCACGTGAAGACGCGGTCGTATATTCAGTAATATAATTTAATTTAAGTAGTATATGACTTAGTGTAGGGATCACATAATTTTGAAAATGTGCACACAATTCATTTTTCCCCATAGCACGTCATACGCAGTTTGAACTGTTTTTTTGACGTAAAATAAATAAAAATAAATAAATAAATATTCTCACTGTTATTTCAGTAGCGGGAAGTGCCCGTCAGGGACGGAGATCATTTTCACCTTTAGGTGTGAAACGTATAACTGACGCCGCGTTTCGTGACCTTTAACCTCAATTTCCAAAAGATTTCGGAGATCGCCGACGTGTAACACTTCCATGAGAATGCTGCACACTGCAGTGATTGTTTACTGGTCGTAGATACCCCCAATTGAACGATAGCTTCTTTTGAGTTTAGTCAGGCTGTTAAACTACGGTCCTGGTTAACAATTGATGCTTGTACTATTGTCGGGAAAGTTTTGTGGTGTAGAGTGCATCACCTCGTCCTTTCCAAATGACTTTTAAAACATTTGTATTATATTTAAAATTTGTTTAGGACTTTTTTTCGTAAATGTAATTTCGTACTACATGAATGTGTTTTATATTCGATTTTATATATATATATATAATATATATATATATATATATATATATATATATATTTACATGTTCTTTGTTTTCGTTACAAATAAATGTACATATTTTGACGTTTCGTACTACATATATTTCCGGTCTCTAGTGAGGACACATGAATGCAGGCGTGGATCCAGAAAGTATATTTGGGGGGGGGGGATTTTCTCTCACTCTTTTTCTCTAGTATATAATATATATCCTAAACATGACAAATAATTTATTATATAGTATAATATAATATTCTAGCAAAATATTAAAGTGATTATTTAGTAAATTACTGTATGTTGTAAAAATATTAATGTAAAAATATATATGTTTCAAATGCCTGTCACAAATTAAAATGTACATTGACTGTCAAATTGGGAGGGGGTAATTTCCCTTCCCCCCCCCCCCGTGGATCCGCGCCTGCATGAATGGGAGGTGGGTGGAGCGGGCGAGCGGAACGAAGAGCCCGAGCGGGTGAGCGCGAGCGGGAACGGGAGTGGGCCGATCAGAAGCCGATGCCGGAGTTGGTGTGCGTGAACTCGATGCTAGTAGGTTGTGACGAAGCAAGTGGATGAATGGAACACGTGTGCAATGCAACGAGCTAATTCAGTAGAAATACTTATTAGTAGATAAGTGAGTCAAGATAAGCTGTGTGTGTTTTGGTATAAATTGCGTTGGAAAGTTTGCGTTAACTGGACTTAAACTTGTTTATCGCTGTGTTTTAAGTTCGGTACCTCACCGTCGATTTTAGAAACACGTGAGCGAAATAAGTCAAACTGACCGTGACAAATTGATAATCATTTTACAGGAAACTCCACCCAACTATACGTGGGTTTCTGTAATCTGGCCGATAACAGCTGATCATCTGTTACGGTTTCGTCCAATCGGGAGCTGAAACGTCACCACAGTGACGTCACCGCGATGGCGTTTCAGCTGTCGATTGGATGACATCATAACATCTGATGAAGTGTCATCGGCCAGGTTAAAAAAAACAACAACAAATAAGTATACTAACTTGTACAACTTTTACCCGCATTAAAGCGCATATCGCTCGTGTTTCATTCATCCGCTTGCGCCAGCGTTTGTACCAACACATGCTGCTGGCGGCGGGCCCGGTGCGGGACCCGCGAGGGGGTGGGGGCGGGGGCGGGGCGGGGCGTATCAGCCGCGCGATCCCCCTCCTCGGGTGGCGTACTTAACCCGCTCACGCGGTGAGAGGGGGCGATCCCTTTGTGGGCTTCGTTGAGGTAGGTCGGCGATGGAGAGATAATGCCCGGTTTACCTGCTCCTTTACAGCCCATCAGGTCTCGTCCGTCAACCGACGCCCGGCGCCTCCCAGGTGCCTTGTGTTTCTCGTGTGCCGGATGGCCGGGTGCGGCGATTTACTCAAGGCGCGTTTGCCATTTACTGCGGCACACCCCCTTATATTAGCAGTTCCTCTCGATATCTTGTGATTTAGTGGAATGCGCTATCGGATTCGGGGAGAGATTCACAGGGCAAACTGCGTTATCGCGTAATAGCTTTTACTATCTTCTACTTTAAATGATCGTAAACTCCAGGTTCAGGAAATCTCTTGTTCATTTTAAGCACTTATCAACTAATTGTTTAGATTAGTTCGACAGTTCGTCGTTAAACGCGAATTTTGACGAACTTAAAATCTTAGTTTGGTGTACGTCATTAAGATTAGATAAATTATATCATTATTAATGTGCTAATTTCTTGTTGGACACAAATGCAAGGATAAAAAAAATATTTGTTTGAAATAAATGACCTCGTTTTCGAGACCTTTTCAATTTAGATTCTTCGTTCGATGATTTAACGAGGATCAAGGATATGGCAATAATTATTCCTGTAATAGACAACATAATACATGATATTGTTGAAATTAATGAAACATACTTTTTGAGAAATACATTGAATCGGATTTTTTATTGACTTAATGTTTTGTAATGTCTTATGTCTCTCCTCTATTATTTTCCTCCACGCATTTTTTTTCAGTTCCGCGAATGCCCTCCAATTACACAATTTTGGCTGAAAACGGCTGTATTAATTGGTGTTTGTCAAGAATAAGATAATTTGCGTTGTCGGCACTTCAAAAGGAGGGGCGTTTTAGTTTTTGTGTTGAGAAGTTAATTAGTGTGAAACGCCGCAATTCTAGTTGTCTCGAGATCACGACATTTAAGGGTTCCCAGGCCCTTTTTCAGCGACTCCTAGGCCTATACAGACATTTTTACCCCTTGTTGACGTAATTTTTTATTATTTTTCTATTAACTGGACCGCTTTAGTACTGTGAGGTCTTTGTTTCATCCTTATTCCTTTGTAAAGGAAAATATTAACGATCCTGCTATTTCAAAAGGGATTTTGTGTTTTTGAAATTTTTAACCTGAGAGAAGTGTAAACGCTGTCAATTGAGTTTTGGCTAATTGTATATCAATGGTAGGGTGAAGTGGTTGTAGGAAAAGAAAGCAAAGCAGATAATAAAACAACATAAGCACAAAGCATTACAATTGTTGTGCAGATTTCTTTTACAAAACGACATTTCAGTTATTGATATACTTATTTCTAAAAATTATGTGAGAATGTGTTACCTTTTCCTTCTTTCCTTTCAGACGTCAAAAGCGCTGAAACGAAAACTGTTTGTATAAGTACGAATGCTGAATGCGTGCTTTAATATACTAACTTTGTTTTTATTATTACGTCTCAAGTTACAGAAATTCGCGATTCAAATCCAGACTACATACAATATTGAAAGTTGTAATTTCAGTTGACATTCGCTTCGAATAAGTTTTCATTAAGTATGTGTTCTCGGAGACCTTAGACTTAGAAAACCAGTGGTGCTTTAACAGCGCATACTTTGTCGCATTATTTGTAACTTTTGCAATTTTCGAAGATTCAGAGTTCAACGAAAATGGGCTTGTGGCGTTTTTATAAGCGTTCTTTGTTGAGTACGGGAGGAAAAATCGAAGAAAAATTTGGAGACTTTTTGAGAAAATTTTGTAAATGTTGGGGCTTAGGTGAAGTACCCTCAAAAATCAAAATGTTCGTTTCTAATTCAAGGGACCGCAGAATCAGTCAGATCAATCAGGGACAATCAATTTCTATGAAAATCCTTGCCAATGTTTAGTCGCTAGCGTTGTTGAGACAGACTGACAGACGTTTTACCGTAAATTAATTTTTCGTTATCACGGATCCACAAAACGTAGTACTCAACGTAGTAGAGGAGTTATTTACTTCATATGTAAGCAAGAATTATCCACTTTTTTGGTATCGGAGACCCACAATAGTTTTTGTGTCGAAAAATCGCCGTTTTTCGCTACAGCATTACAATATTTTTTTCTATACTACGTAAGTATGCAAAACGGTAAAAATGTCGATAAGTCGAAGAATATCCTTGACCCTGAACGGTATTATCTTTCCTTACTGTATACTCCAATTTAAACACAACTGCACTCGAAGGTCGCGAGGTGGAAGGAGAGGGGACATTGTTATCCAATCGGGAGCTCCAATACCAAACATTTATGTCCTAACGAAGCTCCCGATTGGATGACAGTGTTCCCCTCTCATTCCAGCTCGTGACCTAGGATTGCAGCTATTTTTAAATCCAAGTATAGACATTGAGCAGTATAAATGCAAAAGGTTTTATGAGATGTCGTTACGAGGCCCTTGATAAGAGATGATAGGAATAGAAGTTTAATTAACGGGCAAATACGAACAATATAACAAAGGTAGTGCTTTTGACGATTGCCAAATTTTAGTAAATCGAATTTGGATATGACTAGAGACGATGGTTCCGAATATAACCGGAACATTCCATTAGGATGGTACATAGGCTTCTCATCCAATAAAGTTGGCATTCGGACGAATGAAGAAGACCTGACTGTCGGAATGAAATCGAAGCCAGAGGCAGGGCTAAGAGCCGCCTTCATCAAAGGCAAGGGCCGGGGAGTGCGCGAGTACATCGCTAGCGGCCGCCGCAGGGAGGCGGGCCCGTCCGGCGCCGCGCCGCCGGCGAGCCAGCCATCGCGCGTCGCGCGCGCCCGGGGGTCGACGCCTCCTCGACTGTCCGGCTTTCTAAGCACGTCCTCCCGCCTCGCCGATGCTAATACCGCCGATAAAGTACGAGCTGCGGGGGCGTATCGCAGTCGCCGCGGACGCTCTGCTCCCAAGCGCCGTCGCCCCCGCCCCGCCCCCGCCCACGCCACCGCCACCGCCATCGCCACCGCCATCGCCACCGCCACCGCCACCGCCACCGCCGCCGCCACCGCCACCGCCACCGCCACCGCCGCCGCCACCGCCGCCGCCGCCACCGCCACCACCACCACCACCACCACCACCATCGCCGCCGCCTCCACCACCGCCGCCGCCGCCGCCACCACCACTGCCGCCGCCGCCACCACCACTGCCGCCGCCGCCGTCGTCGTCGCTGCCGCCGCTTCGGCACGTGAGGCCTGCTGCGGCCCGTAACGATCGAACGGAGCCCGACTCCGGGGGCCTACCAACAGAAGCGGATCTGGGCCAAAGAGAGGACGAGGGCGGGCTGGGTCAGCGGACGTCTGTAGCCGAGGCGACGTGCTTCGCAGTCGCGAGCAGGAACTGCGATGACGTGATATTTTTGTTTCTGCTTCGGAACGATTTTTTGGCTAAAGGCACGTTAAATTATTTTGTTAATTTAATTAAAGCGTAAAACTATACTAATGAGGGAAATTAAAATGGTAAGCACCGACATGAAATTGAAGTAAATTGTTGGAATATTATCAGTAACTTTAATTGGTAAACTAAAAACGTGTAGTTGCTGAACGCATTAATTTTATGTATTCATAGTGAAATACATTAATTTCTGTGCCAAACAAGAGGTGCACTTTTCAGGCGTTCAATCCCTCCACTTACTTGAAATTCGTAAAACGAGTAAGTAGTTCGCGTTATGCAAACGTGTATGTTCCTTCAGTGTTCTTGAAAGTTCAGTTACTCATCTTCTATAATCGCGTACTGTGTTGAACTAAATAAGTCCTTGCAAAAGAATATTTGAAAGACATCATGAAGGCTTTTATAGGTGGTTGCGTTTGTAAACAAAATCTCTTATTACTACTTGAAATTACTTACTTCTTTTGAGCAAACAACTCGAAGCTTTTAAGTTCTGATTTCCTGCGCGTATCAGGTTCTCGGAGGAACATAAGTGGCAATAGTTGGGTCCAGCTTCGGCAACGCATGGTCAGTTTCGGCGCGACAAGTGTCCTCGACTTTTTACATCATGCGGGCCCCTGAGGCTCAGCCTAATGCAAGAGCAGGGATCGACAAACACTAAGGCAAGCGTGGCACATGTATGAATGCCACCAGCCGGAGTGAAAAACACAATATTTTCTTCAACGTTGGACTATATTTAAACGCGTATCAGATTGTAATGATTGTCTAAAATCAAACGTCAATATCAGCAATTCTTTGAAACATTATTTAACAAAACAATTTTAGTAATCTGACTCTGTTTCATTAAAATAATCTAAGATTACGTTATATAAGAAGATGCCATTTCAGATTCTCTGTGTAGTGAGAAGCTTGAATTGAAACGATACACAGTAAGTTAGGAGATGTGTTGAATTCCTATCCAAGAGAATAGAGAGGAAACGCAGTGCGAGATATGAAAGTGAGTGATGAGAATGAATATTTTGGTCTTTGTTTGCAAAACCATTATCGTAAAATATTATGCCCAGTGAAAAAAGCAATGTGCAATTTGAAGTATTACAACTGATTATAATAGAATTATAACTGTTTTTAGATAATGTATTCATCTTGTAAGGTCGGCGAAATTGTATGATCGCTTCAGTTGCAGGGAGAATGTAGAAATGTGGAGAGCATAATAAAAACATTTGAGTTTCGAATTGAATATTTATTTCTTCATTGCAATCGTAGTTCATTTGCGATATATTGTCAGGTGTGGAATGTAGCATGAAACTTGAAATAATACTATAGTATAATATTATAAAACAATACTGTGCTATGTATACTATAATACTTTACAATAATATGTACTACATACTATACTGTACTCTAATACTAATAATACCATAGCTGTTCCTTTGATCATGTAAATCAAGATATCTCCATCGAAATATCTTGCCGACCCCTGTGCAAGTGAATATACAAGAGGCGTGAGTGAAGGAGGTACTGGGTGGGTCACAAGATCGAAGTTCGGCTAAAGTGCCGTCGCGACCTCCGCTGACCGCGCCCTCGGCGCGCTCCGTCTCCGGACACGTGATCGCGTTGCCGCGCGCGTGTGCTCGTGTGCGTGTGTGTGTGTGTGTGTGTTCTTGCGGTTATCGAGTTGCCGCCTCCCAAACGGGCGATGACGGAAGCGCCCCATGTGGGCTTGGTGTAAACGAAATGCGGCGTCCTGCGCGCTGCCTTGCGGAGATATCCATTCCGGATGTGCGTGTAGTGCTACTGGTACTGCACTGGCTGCCTTCTCCGCGCCTGGTAACATTCTGCGCGCCAACAAGCCACAGTTGCGTGCGTGTCCCAATCCGAAAAATGTCTCATTTTTCGATGTGGACGATGAGAGGTGGTAGGTATTTTTCGGATCAACGATAAATACGAAAACTACTAGTGAAAGTGATTTCATGTCTTCCTGAACTGGATTGCTGGGACTCATAGAAATTAAATATTTTTTCGCGAAAGGTTGCTTTTAAAATTGGAATATTTTCTCGATAAACGGAAAATTCTAACTGTATAAAATTGATATCTTCAGGTTTCTATGATTAGAAAAGAAGGAGAATGGAGTGATTTTTGATCTAGTTCAACAAAATCTTTAGGATAACATTAATTTCCTGTTTCGATTGTTAAAAAATGGGACTGAATGGGAAATAATAGCCAATACCTTTATATAAACCGTACATACATGCGAGGATCGAACTCAATGTTTGTTATAATTGATGCCTTTTGCGGAGCATGAAATCAAAAGTGTTCGCGAGTCAGAAAAGCGAAGTAAACCTCCACAATTATAGAACAAAATATTCGAACTGTGGATAATTTAACGAAAGTATTTATTTTAGTTCATTGCTCGACAACCCGCGTACATGAAAGACAAGGGACAAACAACCATGCCCACGGCGAGAATCGGACCCGCAACCCTTCAGATCGAGGTGCTGTGTCGGCACACGCTCTAGACATCTCGGCTATCTACGTCGGATACTTACATTTTGTATATCTAGCCTCTTACGATTAAAGTGCAAAATATAATTAAAATTAAAATCTTGATGTTTCTTACCACAGATGTTTTTGAATCAAAATTAACACGAAGTAGCAATTCCTTCTTGTGCAACAAAATTAACGCGAGAAAATAGTGCATCTAAATAAAAGATTGCCATTAAACTTGATTCATCTGCTAGATGCTGATCATTTCTGAAACCCTGGAAATTTATCCCTGAAATTTCAGTTAATAAATGAATTAGGGCAGGCGTAGGTCGAAAGTTTTGGAGTAGAAAGAACGTGTTACGTTTTGTTCCCGGGACAATGGTCGGCAATGTGGAGTATCTCAATTAGTAGAATAAATAATATTGTTATTTCTTGTCTGAAACCGCAGTCAGAGGATTTGGAATGTTGTAATCCATGCCATTTTTCATGTGGGTCATGTTGCTTTCGTATCGAGACTAAAATAGCATCTGGAATAAATATAATTCGCACGTGATCATAGTGCCACATTCTGTTCACTCTGTGTAAATAACGTTCTAATTACTTGGATGACGTATTTATCCAATTTATGTATGGCTAATGCTCTCGGATGGTTGTTTGCTCTTGTTTTTCTCATTTGTACTGGCGGCTGTTCTTTCAGTATCGCAGAAATATTTCCGTCTTTTCTATATGTGGGTGTGTTCTTTTTTGTTTTGATTACTTTGCGGAAATCAAATCAGCGTATACGATATGTATTCATGGTACAGCCATCGTGATAGGATGTGTGTTGGCTTTTCCATGAGCGACATCATAGTCCTTTCTATATTTGATTAGAATGTTCGCACAATGAGGTATCAATGATGAAATTGCCTTTAAAACAAAATATTGCGCCATAATAATTTTTCATTCAGTTTAGTTGTAGCTTTCTGAGCAGCGTTTTTATATCGCATTTAATTGAAAAAATCTTAGTACTACACTCACCTTACGATTTTCAGAATATGGTACGGAATGTAAGTATGTAGTCAGTCTTGAACATGAGAAATTTAATATCTGAAGCCTAATGTTGGGAAATACGTTTGGTTGATTGAGTGGAAGTGTTGTGTCGTTTTTATCGAAGCATTTCGATCGATGTGTTGCAATTAATGTATGTGTATGGAGTTGAATTTCAATGTTTTATGTTCCAAATCCGTTTAATTCTGAACCAAGAAGTTTCGCAAATTGAAGAACATTTCAAAATCTCTCAGAAAACAATTCATCACATTTATAACTTCTGCCTATTTGATTCATTTTACTCTTGTAACTACTGCTCTACATGTTTAGGAAGGAAAGAAACTATATAATATCACTAGACACGTCAGACTGGAAATTGGGACATGATTACTCCGAAACCAAAACAGTGATCGAACGAAATAAAGAATTATGTAAAACAACTTAATTGGGCCCGATTCTTAAGTTCAAATTTTTTAAAAAATAAGTCAATTCTGAGAACTGAAGAGACTGCGGCTGACAACTCCAAGGTTAAGATTTCGTGGATGATGTATTCGAATTCCTTGTGGACCAAGACATTTTTACTTCAATTAACTTACAGTAATAAATTTTGAACGTTGTTTACGTTTAGACAAACACATACGAGACTGTATTCACTAAATGTTCTTTTGAACTGTCATATCGTGGAAATTGATGTTAATTCCATGCTTGTTTTTCTTTGAAATGGTGTATTGATTTTGCATGACCATTTAAGAGGTGAGTATATTTAAGAATTATGTACATTCAGCTTATAAAAAGCACACTAAAACTCTACCCCTGAAGCAAAAAATCGAATAAATTTATTCTGCCGCCCTTCGCCTACAGTTTTGCCTGGTATTGCGTTTCAGCAGACGACCTGCGGAACACTCGCATAACAGGATATCCGCGGAGGCCTGTCGATTTCCCTCCCCGAAGCGCGAGGACACACGAGTGGCGCAGTGCGGCTTGCCGGCGGCCATCAACTTAATGCGCACCGACGCCCGCTCCGCCTAGGATATTCCGCGTAACTAATTCCAAACTCGATTCCGTGTAATTGAATTTTTTTGCTACCTGCGTGCGCCACCATCAAAACACATCCGTCGTCGTCTGTGCGCGGCTCCTGCTGTCGCTCCTGGTCCTTCAGACGCAGTGACGCCGCGTCCTGCCACCCCCCGCCCCGCTCCTTCCCGATTCTTTCCGTTCCGTCCCGCTCCGCTCCTGCTCGATGTGTCCCACCCCGCTCCGCCCCGGCCCGCTCCGCCCCGCTCCGTCCCGCTCCGCCCCGCTCCGCCCCGCCCCGCTCCGCCCCACTCCGCCCCGCTCCGCCCCACTCCGCCCCGCTCCGCCCCGCTCCGCCCCGCTCCATCCCACCTCTCTCTCTCCTTCGCCCCGCTCCCGCTCCACCCCTTGCTTCTTCGCCCTGCTCCGCCCTCAAGCTCCCGCTCTGCTCCACCTGCCCCGGCCTGCCCACCCGGGCCCCCCACTCTGTCCAGCCCCACTCGCCCGCCCCGCCTGCCCGCCCCCGCCAGGCCCGGCTCCGCCCCACCTGCCTGTTCTCCCGCTCTTGCTCCGCTTCGTCCTGCCCGCCCCGCTGCATCCCACCTCTCTATCCCGCCCCGCCCTGCCTTACCCTGCTTCACCCCGGCCCGTCTCTTGCCCCGCTGCTCTTGCTCCGCTCCTTTCGTCCTGCTCCGCCCCGTTCCATCCCACCTCTCTCTCCCCTGCCCCGCCCCGCTCCACCCCGCTTCGCCCTGCTCCGCCCTGCCCTGCTCCACCCTGCTTCGCCCTTGCCTCGCCCTCCCCGCTCCCTGCCTTAGCCCTGCTCCGCTCCCGCCCCCGCTCTTTGCTCTGCTCCGCTCCGCTCCCGCCTGGGCCTGCCCCGGCCTGCCTGGGCCCCGCTCTGTCCAGTGCCCCACCTGCTCCGCCCCGCCCCCGCTCTGCTCCGCCCCCCTGCCCCGCTCTGCTCCGCTCCTGCCCCGCTCTGCTCCGCTCCCGCCCCCGCTCTGCTCCGCCCTGCCCCGCTCTGCTCCGCCTCGTCCCGCTCCGCCCCGTTCCATCCCACCTCTCTCCCCGCCCTGCCCTGCTTCCACCCCTGCCCCGGCTCCGCCCCTGCCCTTGCCCACCCCTGCTTCGCCCTTGCCTGCCTCCCGCTCTGCTCTGCTCTGCCTGCCTGCCCCGGCCTGCCTGCCTCGGCCCGCCTGCCCCGGCCTGCTCCGCCCCGCTCTGTCCAGCCCCACTCTGCTCCGCTCCCGCCCTGCTCTCCTGCTCCGCCCTCGCCCCCGCTCTGCTCCGCTCCCGCTCTGCCTCCCGCTCCGCCCCGCCCCCGCTCTGCTCCGCCCCGCCAAGTCCCGCTCCGCTCCGCCCCCGCTCTGCTCCGCCTCGTCTCGCTCCGCCCGCTTCGTTCCACCCATCCCACCTCTCCTCCCCGCCCCCGCCTGCCCGCCCCACTCCGTCTCACCTCGCCCTGTCCTGCCCCGCTCTGCCCTGTCCTGAATCGCCCTCTCTGCCCCCGCTCCACTCTGTCCTGCCTCGCCCCAATACCCTCCCCTGCCCTGCTCCCGCTCCTTGCCCTGCCCTTGCCCCCGCCCCCAAGCCCTGCTCTGTCCCGCCCCGCCCCGCCCCGTCCTGCCCCGCCCAACCCGACTCGCGCGACCTCTTAACCTTTGGGCGGGCGTGTAAAAGCAAATTAATGGAAAAGAGAGGCAGAATTTGTCCTTTCGCGGCAGGCGGCCGCGCGCCTGCCTCCCCGCCTCGTCGTAAACCAAAATGTCAGCGGGGCCCCGGAGACGCCGACGCCGTGCCGCGTTGTCAGTGGCAATGCCAGCGCTGCTTGGCGCACTGGCGCGGCGCGGCTTGGGACCAAATGACGTTCTTTGAGAGCGCGTTCGGTTTCGAGTCACTCCTCTTCCACTTCGAGTTTCTTCCCTCTGGCCCCGCCTCATCCCACTCCATTTCACTCAGCCCCAACCTGTACCGGCTGAGCTGGCTCAGTGACGTCGCTGACGGAGGTTCTAGAGTTCGATTCCTGGCGGTGGCGGATTTTCGGCACTAGCTACGTAGCCAGGTCGAATTCAACCAATGTCTGGGGGAGAATGATAGCTTAGATCGGAGCAATAACCTAACAAACAGCCACGGAAAGTGCGGTCTTCTTTTTCTAACCCTTGCTCCCTTTCTCCCCTTACACCCTCTCCACGTACACATTTGTGTGCACTACACTGCTACACGTCTTGAGTTAACAGTTCGTCCCGGCCGTGGCGTTGCCCCGCGTGGAAAGATATCTAGAGGGGAAACCGATAAGTCGACATGTAGGTTCCACGTTCCAGTGGGGGATACCGCCTCCTCCCTGTATACAACATGGACTACACTAACGGGATTAATGTCCAGAGTAACATAGCGCTTGAAAACACCAAATATTCACTCACCGGCTCCTCCTCGCTCCACTCATGTTGCCACTCCCCGCCTGGATCCGCCCATCCCTGCCCCGACACGCCTCGACCCGTTCTGTTCATCTCTGTCATCACCGGTTTCACCTTGTCCTGCTCAACTCCGTTCTGTCAACACCTCCCCGTCCCGCCACTCCTTGCCCCATCCCCCCAGTCTCTTTCCTCTCTGCTCCGTCCTTCCCCTGCCACACCCATGCGCAGCGGAAACGCGCACACGCCCCGCTTCGGTTTTTGCAGGCGGCTTTGCCTCGCGACGCGCTTTCGTCATTCGCAGAGGGCCGTGTCCCGCTTCGCGGATTGCTTTGCCTTGAGCTCGGCTTTGTGCCGGCACTCGGCGTATGGATAGGTCATTCGATGAAGTTCTTTCCACAATTTTCAGGTGAGTGTGTGTACGGGAAATGTATACTTCAGTCGACTTTCAATAATGGAAAATCCCTTGTTTTCGAGTCGAGGAAATACAAATAATTATTTCTGATCTGAATGAATAAATCACTTAGTACATATATTTTTTGTTTGTTTCATGTAGTGTTTTGGCTGAGTGGAAATGAAAGGATATTCTGTAAATAAATATTATAAATAAAATATGTCAAATACATAATTGATATAAATTATATTAAATATTGCTGTAAAATGACGTATCTTGAAGTCTTTAGCAAGAATTTACTCTCCTGTTGAGTAATAGAAATTTTATAATGAAATAAACCAATTAAAATAATTTAATTAGTTCATAACGTAATTTGTAAATCATACTCATTAAGTTTTATAATAATGAAAAATAATTACGTATTATATTAATAATAAATTATTTATTATCACTTGTGTAGTTAATATTTTCTAGACGTGTATTTAACAGTTGCTTTTATGTTTGTCTCTGTAAGTATTACTACTGTAAGTATTATAGTGAGGAAGTAGTTATTAGGGTAAAGAAATCGTAATTCTACGCTATATGGATTTAAAATAATTAATTTTTAGAATTTAAGTGAATATGCGTTATTTGTCTAGTTCGGACAAACTACAGAACGTGAGAGTACAGGTTCACAAATGAATATTGCTCTTGGACTCGCAAATTTAATACCAAAGCGTCACACTCCATTGTGTAGTCACCGAACGGCATGCCAAGTTCACCTGATGTGTTTTTAATTGCAGTGTACTCGTTAACACAGATGATTCATTGTCCTGAAAGAGTAGCCGATCTCGTCGGATGTTGATGCAATGGTTTTCAGCTTAATGGTGCTTTTTCATGTTATAAGTACTTGAATTAGCTAATGGATTACTCGCCGCTCGTGTTTGAAATGACGTAATTTCGACTCTCGAATTCTCTCCAATTCTCTCCCTCCTTAAGGTATTAAGTATTTCGAGTTGCAATAAGACAGAATATCAGAATATTTCGTGTAAAGCACTATTGAAACTGTATTTTAACTGCTTTGTAGAACATGAAAAAATTATAAGTGTCACACTTGAACACACATAAAAATGGTTAAGATCTAACATAAGATAAGGTAATAAGTTGAAAGTTCTAAACTGTTAATTTTCTCGTTAGATAGTATGTTAGTATCTATAAAAATATGAACAGAAAATGTTTATCAATTTTTATTGTCTTAAATTTGTTTATAATTATTATATAATTTTTAAATGTCTCAAAATTTATGTTATGTCATTCAATATTTAAGAGCTCAACTCTCGTAGAGGAAAGACCTCCCCGCGAGCGCTCGTGGCTACCGCTATCAGCGGACGTTCAGCAAGTGACAGTGATTACTTATTAGTGCGATACTAAGAAGTGACAATAAAACCACACCAAGTTCGGTGTGGGCCACGGCCAAAATGCCGCATTGCGGCATATCGCAACGAAATAACGACTTGTTTAATTTCGTGTAACAAGATCTGGTGAAAAATGGACAACACAAGTTGCCCTTCAACAGGTCAACTAATATCTGCAGCGATGGCTGTGGTAAACGAAACAAATCTAAATGAAAACCTTGGTGAAGTGCAAAATACTGTTTATGGTTCGGACTCAACTTATCAAGATCCAAAAATCGCCTTTTTAGAACAGCAGATCGCAATCCTTCAGCAACAAGCTCAAGAACTAAGGGAAATTGTAAAATCACAACAAGAGGTAATTTATTCCTTCCAGCAAAGTGTTCCTTATAACCCACAAAATGACAATAGTATTCTACCTATTCCAAATTTGGAGAAAAGTCAAAATGATTATACCAACTCCAAACGAAAAAGAACAGATGATCAGTGTAGTGAAAATAGTGCTAGATCAAACTCCAGACATAATATAGGTAGTACTGAAAGCAGACCTTCAGCAGCAAGTGACCTAGAAGATAAAGACGTAAGTGATAACGCTTCAAACTTAGAAAATATTACCATTCCTCCAATCAATATCCCCAAAACTGCCAATATCTTACGTAATTTCTCAAGTTTTATTTCAGAAATAAAATCCATAACCACTAATGATTTTGAAACAAAAGTTAAAAACTCTCATATATCAATATTCTTCAAAAATATAATAGATTATAGAAATTATAGAACCCACTGTGACTCTAAGGAAATCCCATACTTTACATATAGAGATCCGACGAACAAAACACTCTCTGCAATAATGTATGATGTACCATTATCATATTCCAATGAGGAAATTAAAACAGAGTTATGTAAAAATTTCCCAATAATATCTGTCTATAGACTGTTTGGCAAAAATAGAGAATCATTAGAAATCTGTGCACTAGAACTCTATGATAATGACCAGGGAAGAGATATTATGAAATTAAATAAATTATTCAATAGTATTGTTAAAATTAAATTTAAAAATAAAATAAGCCCTATACAATGTAAAAACTGCCAGAGGTTCAATCATACTCAGGCAAACTGCAAAATGGAACCTAGATGTGTTCGTTGTACAGACAACCACCATTATTCAAAATGTAACAAACCAAAAACAGCAATTCCAAAATGTTGTAACTGTTTCAAAAATCATACAGCAAATTACAGAGGTTGCCCAGTTTTTGCTAAAAATTCTACAAATAATCAAAATACTAATAATCAAAAATATATCCAAACCAGAAGAAATACAAATAATATACAAAATAACAGGACTACTCAAGAATTTAACAACACATACTACTCTACACCTGCACCAAATACTCAAAGTGTAAATCACTTCCCACATTTACCTACACCTTCTGGAAGATCTCAAAACATCTTACAACAATACAATACCGCAAACAACAGGTATAATCTCACACCTATTATTCCTATTGTAACAACTCAGATAATTAATGCTATAATCCCCCATATACAAAATTTAATACAACAAATTCTTCCAAATTATATAAGTAATGGACCACAAACTTAACTCTCTTAAGTTATTAAATTGGAATGCCAATGGACTTCAAAAACAAATACTAGAGTTCAAACACTTCCTGCATGTACATAAAATTGACATTGCATGCATCACAGAAACACATCTAAATAATAGTATTAAATTATATATTCCAGGTTATCAAGTTTACAGAGAAGACAGAATATCTAAACATTCTAGTGGAGGTGTTGCTATTATTATTAAAAGAACAATAAAACATCAACAAATTTATGTACCCACCTCTAATAAATTAGAACTTTTAGCAATAAATATATATTTAATTTCAGGTCAAACAACTTTGATAACAGCCTACAAACCACCAAAATATACAATACCAATTTCAATACTTAGATCAATATTAAATTGTACAAATCAAATTTTATTAATCGGGGATTTAAATGCAAAAAATACAGAATGGGGTTGTAACACAACAACTCCACAAGGTAAATTGCTTCTTGAAACTGCTATTCAAAACAGTTGGCAAATACATGCCCCTCCTTTTCCAACATTTTATTCCTACAATAACAGTGTAACTCCTGATATATTAGATATCATTGTTACTAATAATTTTACACTACCAATCTCTCAATATCCTATTCCTGCTCTAAATTCAGATCACAACCCAGTCTTAGTGGCAATTAATTCATCGTACTCTCCATATTTAAATAAAAATTTTCTACTTACCGAACCACTCAACTGGAAACTGTTCCATTTAAATATATTAAAACTAGATGTGTATCCAAAAAACCTTATTAATGAAAAAGACATAGACCAAGCAATTACAAGATTTCATTCTAATATAATAACTGCCATCAAATTATCCTCAGTACAAAGAATTAAACAAAATACAATTAACAAAACAAATTTAATATCTCAAGAAATATTAAATTTAATATCATATAAACATCGTATACGTAGACTATGGCAAATGAACCGTAACACTACAGATAAAAAAACATTAAATCACTTAACCAGAACAATTAGAAATAAGTTAATTAAATGTAGAAATCAAAACTTTAATAATTATATCTCACAAATTCAACCTAACTCAACAGCCCTATGGTCAGCTATTAAAAAAAACAACAAAAAAACCTACTCAAATCCCCAAAATGAAACAAGACAATAGAATTGCAACTACAGACAAAGAAAAAGCAGAACTTTTAGCTACTCACTTTGAATCAATTTTCAATAATACTTCTATTTTAAATCCTATATTTCATAATACAATTACACAAGAATTCCAATCTCCTTTCCACACTGTACCAGAAAAAATTAAATTTATCTCTCCATCAGAAATTTGTTTCATTATTAAAAAATTAAAAAACAAAAAATCACCTGGAATTGATAAAATACCTAATATTATTATTAAAAATCTCCCTACTTCAGCAATTAATTCTTTAACTGCCATATATAACTCATGTTTAAGATTAAATTATTTTCCAAACCAATGGAAAATTGCATTAGTAATCCCCATACACAAAACTAGTAAAGATCCAACGTCTCCAATAAACTACAGACCAATTAGTCTTCTTCCCACCTTCTCAAAAATCTTTGAAAAAGCCTTACTAACACGAATCAACAAGTTTATCAATAACAATAATATTCTACCTAATGCACAATTTGGTTTCCGTCACAACCATTCGACTACACACCAATTATTAAGATTAACTGATCATATTATCACTAACTTTCATAATGCACAACATACTTTGGCCTTATTTTTGGACATCGAAAAAGCCTTTGATAGAATGTGGCATACTGGCTTGCTATACAAAATGAGACAATATGGTTTTCCCATTTACTTACAGAAAATAATTAAAAGTTTTCTTACTTACAGAAGTTTTAAAGTTCAACTCAACACTGAAATATCAACAACTCGATTTATGACAACTGGAATTCCACAGGGATCTCCATTATCTCCAACTCTGTATAATATTTTCATATCTGATATCCCTTCACTAATAGACTCAGAAATTGCGTTATTTGCAGACGACACAGCAGTCTATGCATCGCATAAAGATCTACCTGTAGGCAGAGATAATCTACAGGATGACTTAAATATTCTTTCTGACTGGTTTAATAAATGGAACATAATTATTAATCACTCTAAATGCCAGGCCAAAATTTTCACTTTAAGAAAAACAAAATTAATCTATCCTCTAATTCTAAATGGTAAAGCAATTAAATGGCTCCCTACCTCACAACCTGCAAAATATCTGGGACTATATTTTGATCGAAGACTCACATGGAGAGATATTACAAATGTAGCTAAAAACACTTATATCAAAATGATTCAATTATATCCACTCATTAACAAAAACTCAAAATTAAACATAGAAACATCCCTATCAATATTTAGATATATAATACGACCGTCACTGACATATGCTAGTCCCATTTGGGGAGGTGCTGCCCCAATACACATTCAAAAATTGCAAGTTATACAAAATAAATTCCTACGATGGTCAGTTAATGCACCATGGTTTATAAGAAATGAACAGTTACACAAAGAACTTTCAATTGAAAACATAAAAACATGGATACTAAAAATCTCAAAAAATTTCTACACATCCCTACACTCTAGCCCAGCCTATGAACGATTTAAACTAGGAAAAACATCTTCAACATATTCAAGAATTAAATTTAAATTTTCAAAAGATTTACTACAACCTCCATAATTTGACTACTATATATAAAGAATATTATACTACTACCAATACATTATACCATTGTTTTGTTTCTCAAAAATTAAAAAAATGTATTTAACTAATTAAAACAAGATGTTAGAGGTCCCTGTAAGGGTATCCCTCAGTAATTATGTATATAGTTAAATTGTAGCTTCCAGTTAATTTGTATATAGATTATTACTTGAAATAGTTATGTATATATATGTATTCAATACCTTGAAAGATTCTGTATGTAATCGAACAAGGATAATAATAAATTTAAAAAAAAAAAAAAAAAAAAAAAAAAAAAAAGCCCAAAGATATCTTCAGATGTTTTGGTTTGAGACCTGCATATATTTTATTTACAAATCAAAGCTGGTTCTAAAAAAGAACAGTAAACTGAAATATATCGTCCAATTTTTGTCCTCAAATTTTTTGTTAAGAATCAACTTTCCTCTAAGACCTTTGCTCTTCGACTTTTCTCTGAGATCCCTTGAAAAACATTTTTATGTGATTTTTGGAATCTATTTTATATTAACTTTGTATTTTTGTTTTCCATAACTAATAAATCTGATTAAAAATCAATGATAATTTTTAATCCTTAAAATATTCGTAAAAACGGAAAACAGAGGTAATAGAAATTTTAGATATCCCAGAATGTGATAAGCGGTGTTTGAAAATGACTTGTGCAATTTTTAGACGTCGTCTCCAACGTAGCACAGCCACTAGTCCTAGGCAGAATGTGGCCCTAGCGCGGCGGCCAGTCAGGCCCAGCCAATGCCCAACGCCCTCTGGCGGTGGCGTAGCGGACGAGTTTCATTACTGCGCAGTAAAGCCCCGAGATCGACGAGTGATAGCCGCTCCCGCCCGCGTGCCCCGCCCCGCCCCGCCCCGCCCCGCCCCGCCCCGCCCCGCCCCGCCCCGCCCCGCCCCCGCGCACGACAAATGTATGCCAGAATTAAATCGAGTGTGTGCTAAATGGCGGCGGTTTTAACGCAAGGGAGTTCTCGTATTTTTCCGCTCACGCGATGGGCGGAAGGCCCAGGGCGGGTTCAAGGAAACAGAAGCGGAACGGGAAACCTGGCATGAAGCGAGAGACAGGGAGTCGGCAAAAACTCGGTGGGAAACTTCAATTACTTTATTTTTTTCCTTCAAAAAATCGTACGTGATATTAAAAAACAATATATTTTCCTTCTCCTCTTCCTCCTGCTCTTTTTCCTTCCAATCCCTCTTCACCTTCTTCTACCCCTTCTTTCTTCTTCTTCTTCTTCCTCCCCTTCTTTCTTCTTCTTCCTCTTCTCTTCCTTCTCACCCTCCTTCACCTTTCCCTCCTCCTCTTCCTTATTCTATTCTCCCTTTTTTTTCTTCTACCCGGTGCCTGACGTCCACTCAAGTCTACTCTTTCGAGCTCAAGGAAGTTGTGCCCCATGAACGCGGAGGATCTGTCCAACATCGGTTTGCCCTAAGATTGGAAGTGTGAATAGGGTATGGGAAGGAAGCGGAGGAAATGGTCCGGTGTTCATTTGTCAAAGTTCTATCTAGGGAGGATAGTGAACGCAGGAAACAGCGGAAATGTCCGAAAAGAGTATGCGATCTCTAGAATCTTCATCAGTGGCGTCCCCCAACGGTGCTACTTGTGTTTTCATGCAGATAATATATCTATAGATGAATAAAAGGGAATTTACGTACGTCTGTCGCATATAGATTTAAAAACTACTCGATTGGTTTCAAACTTTGTTCTTATTAGTATTTAAAGAGTGGTTTGAATTAAATCGTACGTGAGGGGGGGGCGTTGTTTTTGCAAAATTAAACGACTAGATGGGCTCTCCGCCGTTCCCAGATGACCTTTCTTGCAGTGTGATCTATAGATATGTGTGAACTCATGCCTCGCTTGTACACATAATAACGAATTACATCGAAGTTGATATCTAGGAAACAGGAAATCTGAACCAAATCCTGGGGATGCACAATATTATTCGAATATTTGATTTTGAAAGGTTAGTAATCTTCATTGAATAAATCGATTTGGAACTTGAATTGGAGTTAGTTAATACATTACAGTAGCGAAGCATTGCCGGTCCGCTAGTAGGAAATAAAAGGCGCTTTATCATGCATTACTCACAAATAAATTTCCTTTCTTTACTACCGAGGGGCAAAGCGCTGTAAAGGCAGTTTTTAATGCTAGAGAGACGTAAGTTGCATTTTGTGATAATTTGCTTAGTAAGTTTTAATACGCGCAGTTTTGTGTAAAAATGTGTTAAATACTTTTATCACTTCAAATTTTGTTGCCGTTCGGAATAATTTAAGACTTATCTGTTGAATTCTGGCTGGATTGTTGGGTTCCACTACACGAGCATCCGTATAATGTCTCCATAAACAATGGTGATTTTTTATTCCTCGCAGCTAGAATGAAATGCACCGCAAACGCTGATAGCAGTCGCAAAGAGCCCTATTCCAACTATTATTTTTGCATCTGCTCTGTGAAAAATTCGCCGACCCCTGGAGTAAAAGCGAGGGGAAATTGAGGGTAAGGGCACAGGACGGAGGGACCGGCGCGGCGGAGAACGAGCGAGTGGTGGGCATTTGCATATCAACTCAAAGCACGAATTTGCCTACATTACTTTTGTTTCATGTCCTAAAGATTCCGTATCTCTCGCGTTCTACTACCTTTATACGTCCTGCCGAACTGAGCTGGTTTTCAACTATTTTGTCGTCGCCCAGATGATTATTTTTTTTCGTGATGCCGTTGGTAACGTGCGTTAGTCCTCTCAAGGCTTCGGTCCAAGAACGACGAGATAGCATATTTAGTCGACAAACGCAAAAAAACTGCCAAACTGCCAGATTCAGACTGCCAAAATATATCAAATCCTCTGAGTTCGCTTATTTGTACTCGACCTCTGACACGTGGTTGTAGAGCACGAATGAGCGGGTTACTTTGGGTGGGCGTATGTATAAAATTGGAGCATACGTTCGTGGCGACCTTTGCGTTGTTTTATGTGGTGCAGTATCATTTCGAACTTTCGGATACATTCGTGGAATGCAAAAGTTCATGCAGCTATCTGTTTCCACCATTAGATTCCAGGTCGAATGTTTTATCTGTGGAGAAAGTTGCAGACCGTGAGGAGCGCGTTTCCGCCGGCGGGGGCAAAGCAGCGAGGTGCTCGCAGGGCGCCTGGCAGCTCCACGGGCGAAGCGTCGCGGCGCCTGCTGAAGGGATGAAGGGGCTCAGCATCTCCTTGCCGACGCCCGGCGTCCCGGGCGCGAGGCGCGGGGCCATAAGCTGCTCGCCCTGCCTGTCACGCTGTCACTGTGCGGTGCGCCCTTCCGCGGCGTCTCTTCTCCCGCTCCGCCTCGCCTCGCCTCGCCTTGCCATACCGGGCCAAGCTCACTTCTCTGATGCCTGGCCCCGTTCTGTCCGTCTCCGTTCTGTCCTTGTCCGTTCTGTCCTTGTCCGTTCTGTCCTTGTCCGTTCTGTCCTTGTCCGTTCTGTCCTTGTCCGTTCTGTCCTTGTCCGTTCTGTCCTTGTCCGTTCTGTCCTTCTCCGTTCTGTCCTTCTCCGTTCTGTCCTTCTCCGTTCTGTCCTTCTCCGTTCTGTCCTTCTCCGTTCTGTCCTTCTCCGTTCTGTCCTTCTCCGTTCTGTCCTTCACCGTTCTGTCCGTCTCCGTTCTGTCCGTCTCCGTTCTGTCCGTCTCCGTTCTGTCCGTCTCCGTTCTGTCCGTCTCCGCTCTGTCCGTCTCCGTTCTGTCCGTCTCCGTTCTGTCCGTCTCCGTTCTGTCCGTCTCCGTTCTGTCCGTCTCCGTTCTGTGCGTCTCCGTTCTGT